>JASANA010003429.1:0-10324 GCA_030248095.1 Ptycholaimellus sp. GST1_10 | reverse complement strand
CCTTCGTTCAGTTCTGCTGCCGTGCGGTAGATTGGCACGGTATGACCTCGAATGCTCCACCAGGACCCCGTAGCCCATGGCCTGCTCCTCCAGAGTGGCTGGCATCATCCCCCACATGTACTGGATCTCACGTGTCAGGTGCCATGATCGCTGTGGATGGCCACTTTCAAGCCGGTCCCAGATCCTGATCCGCACCAATCCCTCGCGGTCGCATCGTCCACCCAGTGGAGCATCGTCACACTGGGTGCAGGGCTAGCTGGAGTCGGGCGAGTGATATCCTCAGCCTCTGCACTCAGGCACTCCTGGCAGCAGCAGTCCCATTGGCGTCCTTGCACACCACCTGATACATGGCCGCCATCTCTGTCTCTGTCTGTCTGGCCATCTCTCATCATCTTCTCCACTGGTAGGGCCCAAAAGAGAGGATACTTGCAAAAGGTGTGAGTGGGCTAAGCGCACAAGCCAGAGGCCCACTTCTCGCTTGAGTTCTTGTAGCCACTCAAATTGTGCTAGAAGCTCCCATTGAGCGCCTTCTCCTCTCCCACCCACACATACGTCTCCCTCAGTCTTCCTCCACTTGTCCCCTTCAACCCTCCCCCATGCAAAGGCAGGTAGGTATTGTGGGGGGAGGCTTGACTCAGGAGACATGAGTGTAGCAGTGAGCCAGCGGCCCGTATGTGTGCTCTGTCTAGCTGATGACGCTAGGCCAGACAGCTTGTCTCCTCCTCCTTCAACTCTCTTACCCACAGGGCCCAGAACTGCTCTCTGGCTCAGAGAATGAGACCAAAGGGCAGGCTTAACTAGAAAGCCAGAGGCCCACCATACGCTTGCAGGAGATGGAGCCAAAGTTGATGTGCCTGTTGCACCAGCCACCACCGATGACGGCCTTGTTACAGGTTGCATAGATGGTGGTGCCCAGATTCCCCGCCTCCACATGTCTGCAGTCCAACAACCCCAAGCCCCAGCAGTTTTGCACCCTTAGCAAAGACTGCTGGAGTGGGATACCTTACTTCCCATTTTTCAGCCCACCCACACTTGCTCAACGTCCTGGCGCAGCCGAAGAGGTGAAAATCTCTGGTCACTGACCAACTGCTGCTGCTATGAAGTCCGGCAGCCGCAGTACCATGCTCCAAGCTGTCATCCGAGTATGATTGGGAAAGGGCCCATGGCCTGGCCCCAGGCTTACAGTACACAGAGACCTGCACATCCTACCAGGACACAAACAGCTGGTTAGATGGGAAAGTGCAAATGACTGTTGTCTTTGGGCTGCATGGGTCATGCTACAGGGGTGCTTAGCTTTGCATGCATATCAGCCTCTTGTATG
Source organism: Ptycholaimellus sp. GST1_10 (assembly GCA_030248095.1). Taxonomy (NCBI): domain Eukaryota; kingdom Metazoa; phylum Nematoda; class Chromadorea; order Chromadorida; family Chromadoridae; genus Ptycholaimellus; species Ptycholaimellus sp. GST1_10. Next base: position 9,003 of record JASANA010003429.1, on the reverse strand, counting down.
GCTTTTTGACTCTTAATGACCCACCCACCCAGTGTAGCCAATCAGCCACACCAAGTGAACATGGCAAACACCTGGCGGTCCTAGAGGGACATCATATATTAGGCACCAAACTCTTATGAGCTTTGTAAGGGACTATGATTTTACCTGCAAGGAACTATGATTTACTCAATTGTAGAGAAATTTATGTTTAATGAGTGGAATCTTGCCTGACTGAGTAGCTTCTCAAAACTGCACAGTTCAAAAATATTGGAAAATCTGACATTTTGTATGTTCTCCTCAAAACTGTGTTCTCAGACCCTGATTTTACCCAAAGTTTCTTCCTCTCCTCCCCACTGTGTCTTCCTGGGGGATGGCCAAGTGGCACTGCAACAGACAGGCTCTGTCATCATACATAGTGTAGGTCTCAAAATTCAGTAGATTTCAAGGAGTAATATACTTCTAAAACAGATATTAGAAAATATCTAAAAGAGCAGATTGTAGAGCTTTAAGATTATTTGGAAATACCACAGCAGATTGATTCAATAAAGTGTTAGTCCTTTCGTGTTGCCAGTGGCTGGAGGTGCTGATGGGGGCTGAGAAGGACACTGATTACACTGACCTTGCTGGGCGCTGCCCGCTGAGCACTGACCATCCACTCCCTGCTGAAGCTCCAGGACAGACACAGAGGCTGAGAAGCCCGTGCAGCCCTGCCTCCTTGCTGGCCTGGGCTGCCTGCAGGCAACACTCTGCTGCAAGGGCATCCAGGAACTCCTGGAAGGTGGGTGTGAGAGGCTTTCCCTGACAATTATGCTTTAGGTGCAGCTGTCTGATAGAGCAATTGTGGGGGCTGTAGGAGAGGAGTTGAAGGAGGAGGAGACAAGCTGTCTGGCCTAGCGTCATCAGCTAGACCCAACACACATACGGGCCGCTGGCTCACTGCTACACTCATGTCTCCTGAGTCAAGCCTCCCCACCAATACCTACCTGCCTTGCATGGGGGAGGGTTGAAGGGGACCGTGGAGGAAGACTGAGGGAGACTCTGTGTGGGTGGGAGGGAGAAGGCGCTCAATGGGAGCTTCTAGCACAATTCTGAGTGGCTACAAGAACTCAAGCGAGAAGTGGGCCTCTGGCTTGTGCGCTTGGCCCCACTGGCCTTTGAGTGTGTCCTCTGTTTGGGCCCTACCAGTGGAGAAAGATAATAAAGATGGCTCCGACAGAGACAGAGATGGCGGCAGTGTGTCAGGTGCTGTGCAAGGACGCCATGGACTGCTGCTGCCAGGAGTGCCTGAGTGCAGAGGCTGACAACACCCACTTGCCCCATCAACTACCCTGCACCCAGTGATGGAGGGAGTTCTGCATCTGGGGCCTGGACCAGATGTGGCTACCGCGAGGATTGGTGCGGATCAGGATCTGGGACCGGCTGAAAGTGGCCATCCATCGAGAGCAGAGCCCACCGTGGCACTGAGACATGCCAATCAGTACGTGTGGGGGTAATGCCAGCGATTCTGGAGGAGCAGGCCGTGACTTGTGGGGTGGAGTGGTACTGATCCTGTCTGTGTAGAACAGCAGCATGGGCAGCGTCATGGCAGTGGCATGGGGGCACAAGCAACAAGGCTACTGGCTGCAAGGAGGACCCAATGGCGGTGACCGATGACAGGAGTGAGGACCGTGGGCAGCAATGGGTGAGGGGACCAGGGCGGCTGGGCAGGACCTGGCTACTGGCCACCGGCAGATGGAGGCGACAAGAGTATGACATGTGGGGCACCCAGGCGAGGAGCCAGTCCTTGGTGGTGGTGGTGTGTTTCTGGAGTCTTCTCGACGAAGAAGAGCTCGTCAGGGACGAGCACATCGCATCAGGAACTTGACGACGTTTTCTGGATGGGTTTGGAGGACTGTGAGGGAGGGAGCAGCGCCGAGACATGTGTGGGCGTTGGGGGGAGTCCACTGGGAGCAGGGTGAGGAGGAAGTGAGAGGGTGTCCTCGGGCCTTGGCCGCAGAAGGTGCAGGTGGGGTCGTTTGCTCTGCCCATGCGGTGCTTGGTCTCTTGGAGGAATTGGGGACCGCCCAAGCCGGAGCTGGAGGAGAGCTGTGATGGTCTTCCTTGGGAGCCTCGATTGGAGGTATTGGCCTGCCTTGAGAGACCTGATGGTAGCGGGCTAGGGAGGAGTCTGGCTCTACAGCCTCCACCTGGTCTGCGTATTCCCTGTCCCAGGCCGCGCTTGCCCAAGCTCTCAGCCTGGATTTGACAGCATTCTGGCAGAGGGGAGAAGGCTAAGGGGGGAGACGGGGTCCAGTTCTAGCCAGCTGGTCTGCTCTGATGTTGCCCGGTATGCCGGATTGGCCAGGGACCCAGGTGAAGGCCAGCCTGTAGCCGTGCTCTAAGGCCCAGGTCATCTCGCTGCGCAGGCTTCTAGTGGCCGTGTCCTCGGGCTGCTGGGGGTTCTGGAGACGCTGCCAGAGGGCTCGGCTATCGAAGAGGAGGAGGATGGCGGTTGGAGGGGTACGGGCCAGCCGGAGGGCCTCACGGAATCCAGCTAGGAGCCCGACAGCCTCCGCATGAGTGGAGCTTGAGGGTTGACCAGCTGGGGAGACGACGGAGGAGAGCTCCGCCCCGCCTGGGTCGAAGACTGCTGCCCCGCCCCATCCTGGGCCTCCTGGGCCGTTCACTGACCCATCGGAATAGACGGAGAGTGATGGGAGCAGCTGTTCGGTCAGGGATGAGATCTCTTCCAGAGCTAAGGCCCGCTTGGCGAGGAGACTGAGGGGTGGAGTTTGCTCGGCTGCTGGGCCTGCGAGGTGGAAGGTTGCGAGGCCGGGGGGAGGAGGGGCCCATGGAGGGATGAGAGGTGTGGGAGGGGGCCAGGGTTCCAGCGCTACGTCCATGCCCAAGGATTCTTGGAGGGTCTGGTTATCATAGTCTCTCCAGGTGGGTCTGTAGCCGTCTTCTGGCCTTCAGGTGAGGGCACGGGCTATGGGAGCAGGTGGAGGTGAGGGGGGTGGCCTGCAGGGTGGGCAGTTGGCTGCCAGGAGCGCAGGCTGACTTCTCGCTCTGGCCAGAAGGAGGTGAGAGGCTCGAGGCTTCACGGAGGCATGAGGTGCCAGAGGTTGTTGGGGGGAGGCCAAGGATAGTCCTTGCCGCCTGGCACTGTTTCCTCTTGATCAGATCTACATTGGAGGGGGCAGCGAAAGGCAGCCATGTCTCGCAGGTATAGGTGGTGGCTGGGCGGGAGAAGGCTGAGTGCAGGTGGCGGAGGGAGTCTGCAGAGGCACCCCATGCGGCACTGGAGAGGGCGCGGAGGAGATTGTTGCGGCGGGCCAGCTTGCCTGCTGCTTCCCGACACTGGAGGCCCATTCTAATGCCGCCGTCAATCTTCACACCGAGAACAGTGATGGAGGAGGCGAGGGCGATTGGGTGGCCGGATAGGGAGATGGCTGGGGCACCAGGTTTGTCTGGCCCTTCGCCTGGGTGCAGGGAGACCAGCAGACCTGTGCTCTTCTCGGGGGCCAGCTTGGTGGCTGTGCTGTAGGCCCACGCATCCACCTCGTCTAAGGCGGCTTGCATGGAGGTTTGCAGGGTAGCCAGGGAGGGGCTTGAGGTGATGAGGACCACGTCGTTGGCATACTGGAAGCAGTGGACAGACGGAGCAGCGGCAGCTAGGTGGGCAGGCAGGTCCCTCCAGGCAAAGAGAGCGAGGTAGCAGCTGAGAGCCGAGCCTTGGGGCAGGCCTTGAGAGAGTACTCGGGGGCAGCTTGTGGATTTTCCCCAGTGGACCTGGGCCTGTCTGTCTGAGAGCCAAGCACAAAACCACGGATCAAGCATGCAGGAGCTTGGAGGCGGGTGAGCTGAGTGAGGACCCCATCTCTCCAGACCCTGTTGTAGGCTGTAGAGAAGTCTATGCTGACGATGAGGGAGCGGGAGGGGGGCTTGGGCGAGTTTAGGCCATCCAAGGCGGACTGAATGAGGGGGGCCAGGACGTCGTTTGCTGGGCGACCTGGTTGGAAGCCACACTGCTGCTCTGGGAGGGCGTTGGAGGCTTCTGTCCAGTGCTGTAGGCGGTTGTAGATGAGCTTTTCCATGGCCTTTCCCACACACGGACAGCAAGGAGATTGGACGGTAGGACTTCACTCTTCCTGCAGGCTTTCCCTTCTTCCAAATGGGGATGATCAGGGTGTGTCTCCAGCAGGTAGGGACCCTAGCAGAGGACCAGGAGCAGTTGGCGATGGAGCAGAGGAGGGAGGGAGTGGAGGCCAGAGTCAGGGAGGTATTGGAGCATGGCTGGGAGGACTCCGTCTGCCCCAGAGGATTTGCCTGACGGTGCCTTCGGGACTCGGTGGAGCTCAGCCAGCAGGGTGGCCCATTTTGGTTCGTTTTTACCCGTTTGATGCGAACGCGATCTGGATCGCACTGATTGCAACAAAAACGACAATGGATCGCATCCGAATCGCAGTGAATTGCTGGACAATATGGATCGCATTTGGATCGTGTGAGGCCCGTTTGGGACAGTCAAATTCCAAGTTTCAAAATTTTTCTATTTTACTTATGCAATTGCTCAAAATTATTGTCCAATGTTCCATGCATGTTATGTCGTGCTGCCTATTGATTGCTGCATCTGTGCTAGATGATAAAATTCAAAAAAATTCAAAAACATTTTCAAAATATTTTCAAAATTTTCAAAATTTTCAAAATTTTCAAAAAATTTTCAAAAAAATGTGTCAGAGACGGTGAATTCATGCTGAAAAAGAAGAAAAAAAAGTGCTATGTGGATGGCAACCGGTCGCAACGGTTGCATTTTTCGAGAAACTTGTTTGGTTTGAGTTGATAAGGATCGCACTCCAAAAAACCTCCGTTTTCGTATCCACATGCGCTCCACAACCCGATACATAATGTGGATCGGACAATGGGCCACCCTGTCAGCCAGGGAGAAGGGTGCTTCCAGGGGAGAGATGGGGTCTCGATGAAGCCAGAGGTAGGAGAGGATCTCTGCACGGGCGGGTTTGGCAAGCTGGCTGGGGATTTTGGCCCTGGAGATGGCTGCAGGCGAGGTCTGACTTCTGCTTCTTGCTTGAGGCCACCTTGCCAGCCTCATTGAGGAGGGGTGTGTTGGGTAGGGGGGCCGCCCCTCTTCTGTCCATGCCACGTAGGAGGGCCCAGGCTTTAGTGGATGGGGACTTGGGGGTGAGGGAGGCTGCCAGACCTTGGCGAGGAGTAGCCTGGAGAGCCTCAGCAGCATGCTGGCCAGACTGGTGGACCACATTTGGGACAACGACCTTGAGGATGCCGGGCCCCAGGACCCATGGAGGGCAGCGAGCAGAGTGGCCAGAGAGCGTGGAGGAGAGGACAGTGAGGCAGACAGGAGACGTCTTCCCCCTCAGCAGCCAGCGATGCCAAGACCTCAACCACAGGGCTGGGACGAGCAGTGGCAGGAATGCTCCGAGTAGGAGCTGACCAGCGGAAGGAGCAGCTATCGTTCCAGCTGGGGCAGCAGCCGAAAGGACACCAACAAGAGCAGCTGGGAGGCTAGCCACGAGTCCAAGGCAGGGAAGCCAGAGAGGAAGCGGACATAGCTCCAGAGCGGCAAGCAACCTGCAGTGGGCGCTGGGGTGGCTGCTGGTGGAGGGGAGCAGAGGGGGAAGCGCAGCCCACCCACCCCCCACCCATCCCATGCTTTACTCTTCGCATCCAGCCAAAATTGGATTGATCTCTATTTACGCTGTGTTAGTTAGTCTAAACCGGATGGCGGGCACATGCCTACAAGGAATAGGGGCTTGTCCCCTACAAGGAGTATCAAGTAGGTGCAAGTTTTTAAGACCAGTTTCATGAGAGGGTGTCGAATGGATGCCCAAAAACTTTTTTACCACTATAAACTGAGTATAAGGTAATTTTCCTGAAACATTTTTATATAAGATCCCAAAGTATCTCCGCTCAATGTTGTAAAGAACGGCCACAACGATTGGTTCAATGAACCCTACTTTGCTTAAATTGGTTTTAACTGTTTCATTAGAGCTGTCTTTGTATTTGCCCATTTTCAACGGGGAATTTGCATATAAGTATAACAAAAGGCACAGATTCTGAAAGCTTACTCTCAACGAGTCTATTTCTGGCCTTAGATTTGCATTTCAAGGATATATGTGATATATGTGGCTTGATAGTTTCAAAGGTAAAACATTTTGCATATTTTAGATTTTTGTCATTGAATCAAAATAATGCAATCAGGTGAGCTGACCGGGACTTGGGACCAAGCTTATCGTATTCCTCGCTAAATTTTGACCCTAAAACATAATAAATTTTCCCTATACAGGTTGAGCCACGAGGAATATGGAGCCTTGTTTCCGAATACTTAAAATATGCCCTATGTTATAGCATAGGCGGATTTAACAATTGTAAAAATTTTGCACTAAAAAACACCTTGCTCTTCAAGATAGCAAATTTGTTCAATTTCCTCTTCAGGGTTGCTCAATCTAATCCTTAAGCCTGTGCACATGAAAAAAATTCATTGGTTTTTGCTTATTTTTGCTTTCAAAATCTTCAAAGGATGGCGACAAGTCTAATTTTAGCCCTATGCTATAACATAGGCAAAAAATAGCCAAAAAATGGTGTCTTAAAATTTGATATCAACGCCCTAATTTCAAAGTACTAACTTAGTTACTTATTTTAGTCTAAAATTGGCAATATTGTGATGCATAAATTTATGAGTTTAAACACAAAAGCAAAAGAAAAAATGTTATTTATGGATGTAACTAAGTTAGTAATTTGAAATTAGGGCATTGAAATCAAATATTAAGACACACATTTTTTGGCTATTTTGTCTATGTTATAGCATAGGGCTAAAATTTGACTTGTCGCCATACTTTGGAGTTTTTAAAAGCAAAAAAAAGCAAAAACCAATGAATTTTTTTCATGTGCACAAGCTTAAGGATTAGATAGAGCAACCCTGAAAATGAAATTGAACAAATTTGCTATCTTGAAGAGCAAGGAGTTTTTTAGTTCAACATTTTTACAATTATTAAATCCGCCTATGCTATAACATAGGGCATATTTTAAGCATTCGGAAACAAGGCTCCATATTCCTCGTGGCTCAACCTCTATAGGGCATATTGATTATGTTTTAGGGTCAAAATTTTACAACAAATTCAAAAAAATGAGTCACAACCCCCGGCACAGAAGGTGGTTATTGATATTTGACAATATTGATGAATAATGTGTTTTTAAAACTAGTATAACATGGGACTCAATTCTGGGTAATCAGTTGAGCCCATTTGTTGAACTGCCGCCCATGTGTGTAAGCCTACGGCTACGACAAAGCCTTAGTTTTACCTGAAATAAAAAAGTAGCCTTAAATTTACCTACTGGGCCCAAAATTATAGCGATTTATTAGGGAAAATGTAAAAATTTCAATTTTGGCTTTTGAAATATCAGGCTACTAGGTTTGTGTAACAGTGGGAAAATTGTCACTTTTATTGCTAGACTTGTGTTCAGCCTCAAAATTTACCTACTGGGGCCCAAAAATATAGCCATTTCTCAGGGAAAACGTTCAAAATTCAATTTCGGTTTTTGAAACATCAGGCTCATAGGTTGTATAAAATTGAAAAAAAATCCAATTTTAAGGCCAGATTCGTGTTCCGCGTCAAAATTTACCTATTGGGTCCCAAATTCAGAACAAATTACCAGTGGAACTGGCTAAACTTTTATTTTGGTTTTTGAAACATCAGGCTATTATATTTGTGCAAAATTGCAAGAAATTTTCAATTTGATTGCCAGATTCGTGTTAAGCATCAAAATTTATCTACTGGGGCACAAAATTGGAGCGAAATTCCCAAAAATAACCGCTATTTCAGTTTTCGGGCATTGAAACATTAGGTTTCTGGGTCATAAGTCAAGAACTAATTATTTTCGTCCGGCTCCAAAAGCATGGCTTCATGCGGCCAACTTTTCCAACATCCTCTGAAAAAATGGGCCAATTCGGTTGAGAAACCATTGAGAATTTTGTGTTTACATAGGTATATATATATATATATATAGCCTCTAGGGTCAAATACAGGTTAATCCTTAGTACTGCCTCCCAGGCCTAGCCCTGGGCGGCAGTTCAAAAATGCAAACCGTTCATATGTTCATTTTTCGTCATGAACAAAATATTGATTAGGTCAAAATAAATGCCACAGGGTTATTTATTAGGTTTCTATCTTCAAGTTGATACCAAATAGCTTGGGGTTTTCAGAGAAAAAAAACGTGAAAAAAATACTTTTTACAAGTGCTATTGGTATTTTTCAATAGCTCAGTTTCAGATGACCTCTTCTTACATAGAGCTTAGCAGCACCTCAGTAAAAGCGAATTGGGCGCTCCCACTTTAGCTTTTAAGATAAAACAAGTATATGGCGCAAAGCGCAATAGGTGACCGCGGAGCGCATCTTACATATGAATTTTTTCACTCAAAAAGGCAGGTCTGTGGTTTCTCAACCAATTTCAAAAGTAAGCACATATTTAGAATCAACATATAAGACTTGTGAACAAAAAAATCAAATGCAATTATCAAGTCATCAGGTATTACAGTGCAAAAACCGTATATAGTAATTTTTCAACTTTCTACCCAGAAAAATAATGTTTCAAATGCTTTGGGACCAGTTCCACCCCTCCAGATATTCTTAAAATTTTATTAGCTTTCAGGAAAAAAAGTTTGTCAAGATCCATTGAGAATTCGCCATTTCTCAGCATACCCCATTTTTCAAACTTTCTACCCACAAAAGTAATGTTTCAAATGCTCTGGGACTTGTTCCACCCCTCCAGATCTTCCTAAAATGTTATTACCTTTCAGCAAAAAAAAAGTTTGTCCAAATCCGTTGAGATTTCGCCATTTCTCAACATACCCCATTTTTCAACTTTTTTACCCAAAAATGTAATGTTGCAAATGCTCCGGGATTTGATCTACCCCTCCAGATCTTCCTAAAATAGCATTACCTTTCAGGAAAAAAAGTTTGTCAAGATCCGTTGAGAATTCGCCCGGGGACAGCATTTCCAGATACCTATACA
>JASANA010003428.1:0-14101 GCA_030248095.1 Ptycholaimellus sp. GST1_10 | reverse complement strand
ATTTAAATAATTATTATACAAAATTTTCAAACAACGCATTTTGCTGACTCATTTTAGTAAAATAGCGATTTCTGGGTCAGGTTAAAACCAATAGTCCTGTCTTTTTAACACACAATTTTTAAGGCCTGGGACAAGGTTTCTGCCAAAAAAGAACACAAACGATGAACTAAAACACTCGAAATGGACATTTGAACAGGTGACAAGAATAGCACGAGACACCCTGTAGGCATGGATTTGTATGCTGCTAAGGAAGTTGTGGGCTGCGAAGCTCCGCGGTCACCTATTGCGCTATTTGCCAATGTTTAAGTCTATTTCTACTAAATTTCTGCGTCTAGAACAGCCTTTAGATGTCAGAAAATCTATCCACATACGTCAGGATTTTGGTTTGCAGCAAGAAAAAGTCACTCGCGGCGAGGTCGACCCAGGTTGACCTTGCCGGTGCGGCGCGGTCCACCCCTTCAAAATCAAAAATCGTATGCGATTAGAATCGATTTTCCGTTGACAAAAAAAGTAAAGTAACTACATCGAAAAAATCAAAAAATTTTTCTCCTACGTTTTAAATCGGTCTCAGATCGCGTGCCCGAGCTCTGTGTGCTAAGGAATGGCATCTATTTTAATGGAGGTTGTGGTCGAGGTACACCTTTGCCCAAAATCCGCGGCGAGGTCGACCCCGCGGCGCGGACGACCCCCACACCGGTCGATTTTGCCAATCGAAGCGGTTAACCGGTTGATTTGGCCTGATCCCACTAGCTAATATTTCGGAAAAAAGCAAAATCAACCGGTGTTACGAATATTTAGTGATGCGAATTTTTGGTAGGCGATGTGAATATATTGTAGGCGGTCAAATCTTCAAAGAAGCTGTTTTTAATGAATCCAAAGACAGGGATCAACAGATTAGGGCATTTGAAGGCTATGTTTCTAAGGAGAAGTAGCAAAGAACTAAAGGAGAAGAATGGCAGCTTCCTACTTTTTGGATGAACAAATAGTAGGCGATTCACGAATGGATAGTAGGCATTATGAACATATTGTAGGCGAGGTGAATAAACAGTAGGCGTTTTTGAATAAACAGTAGGCGATGACTGGCGTGGATTGTAGGCGATTGAATAAAGAGTAGGCGATGAAAAATACAAAGCACCCAATCATGCTAGTAGCCTTTATGGTAGCTGGGATGGGGGGAGTCTTCGCGGATACGCTTGCGGTTCTCATCGCCCTCCTCGTACTCCATCTCCTCTTCTTCTTTAGCTTGCGCGCTGCGAAATGCCGGGACATGAGTTTTCTGAGCAAGGAAGATAAGGGTTGGGAACTGAGTTCGTAGATGGACTCATCGATGCGCTGAAGGCCCTCCCGGAGGGTGTCCTCCAGCCCGAGGTCCAGGTCCGCCCGCAAGGAGTTGATCAGGCTCTCCTTGGAGTAAGAAATGTAGGGCAATAGGTAAGAAAGCAGGAGGATACCTCGACGGGTATGGAGAACAGTGAAGGCCATGCTGGCCTACCTCTCCAACTCCACTCAGCAGCTCGGCTGTCAGTCCTGCAGCGCCAAGAAGGACTACGCCTGCCCCTACCTCTTTCTCAGCCTCCGCGACACCGACTTCTTCACTGACACTCTACAGGGGCGGTCCTTTACCCACATTATTGCTATCAAAACTTCCTCCTAGGGTCTACAATGTTGAGATCGAGGCACAGCTACAGCTGGGCTCTCAAGCCATGGTCACGTGCATGGCTGAGGAGGCGGATGGTACGAGGTGTGGAGCGGGGATGAAACTGGAAACCCACAACTTCGGCCCCTTCGCCGAGTCTCCGCCCTTCCTCATCGCCGACCTCACTGGCGTTGAGACCTACGATTTCCTTCTCTACTGCCTCAAAGTCTTTCCCATATTTCTCTTCATTCCCTACATAATATGTTTCTCATGTTCCAGCTACCAAGGATCCTCAAGGGGCCAAAGGGAGAGGAGGACGCGTACAGCCTGGTGGCTGTCACATGCCAGGTCACCCAAGACCACTTCAAGGGCATCTTCTTCAATGACAAGGGAATGTGGATCTAAGATGGGATTGAAGAATGCATAATTCAATCGATCACCTCGCCCAGTGATTTGCTCAGCTTTAGCCAGCAGTTCAATGCCATTCCTTCCCTAGCCATTTATGGGCGTGTCTTCAAACAACTTGCTATTCTTGTCCCTTTTCATACAGCTATTCGCCATCTTTGCCAGTCAAACTTCATTTGTTTCAAAAATATCACCATAGTATTTGTTCACTCATGGTAGGCGAACAGACTGTAGGCGATTTGAACATATAGTAGGCGGCGGAAATCTTATAGACAAGCAAAAGAAGGTAATCAAAGGCTAAGTTATGCAAAGGAGACCGTGCCATGAACAATTGTCTCTTCAAAAACGCACGCAGCTTCTTTTCCCCGTGTTCGCCTACAATATATTCGTTTTTGGTGAACATATGATAGGCGCGCCTACAATTTATTCAGGCAAAATTGTAAGGTCTTGCCATTTAATCAATAATGCATATCTGCTTCAACTAAGTACATAATTGTCACACATTCTCTCCCCTCTTTGAGATTCAGCCTTCAGATCAGCCCAAAAGCTTGTTTTTGCCGGTTTGACCGCCTACAATATGTTCACACCGCCTATCAAAAATTCGCATCACTATATGTTCAGTACACCGGTTAACCCGATCGATTGCACTTTTTTGAAAATGATCCGCTTCGCGAAGCAGATCCCATCAACCGGTTAACCGGTTAACCACTTCGATTTTTCGAAGTGCCTCACTCTGGGGTCAATACAGTGTGCTCAAGTCATGAGGGAACGCCTGATCCTTTAATGGAATGATGAAAGATAAAAATCCTTTGCTGGAAAGATGTATTCAAGTGTCCAGATAGTGTATATGAGAGACATTCCACTTTTGAAACATTGAAGTTTCCCAATGCTAAAGACTTTGTGCCAGCATCTAAGGCAATTTAGTTGTCACCTCTGTGCCACTAGTCGATGTACTTCGATTTTGACAGAAAGCAGTAAAAACGTAGTTTTTAAATATCTGAAATTTTGACTTTTCTATTTTGGCACAACAAAAATGGTAGCTCAATTGTGAGTGGTTTTGAATGTGGTGGATCATAGCCACGTTGAACATTTTGGTATACAATTCATTGGGATTTGCTTTGACCGGATCGGATTTTCATATTTTCATTTTACTGTCTAAATATCATTAGTCTGGATGTCTGCAGATAAAACTTAACGGGTAACCGAACAGTGCCCCATTGAAACTCTCGGCGCCACCGTGTGGCCCCAGAGGATATGTTTCAGTTGAATTTTCCCGATAAAGGTCAAAAGCCCTGAAAAGTGCACCGCTTACTAGCTACAACGCCACCGATCCTAAAGAGGTTCCATGGATATATTTTGAATGATAAGGCAAGGCAGGAAAACCTGGACAAAAGATGAAACTGCCGAGGAGTTGCTGAATAAAAGCAAGTCCTGCGAGTTAAGTTTGGTAGTTGAAGTCAATGTGGAGGGACTAAACTGAATCTAAAATTATTGAAATGTTTCCATAAAAAAATTTTCATTTTTTTCATAAAATGCTATGCTAGTTAGAAATCAAAAGAAAGATGGGACCTTGCTGTTGTAGACAAAAACCAGTTTTACAAGATACTAAAATACATACACATAGTGTTATGAAAGACAACTGGCCAAAAAAGCAAGGAAATGGGATCCATAAATCAATCACTGCGGTCAAAACCACATTCAAAGATACTACAAACACTGTTAAAGAAAATAATAAACATGACATAATTCTGCGTAATTATAAAATGAGTTCAAATACAGAAAATACACAAACATGCGGAAAGAATATGATTTTGCCAAGCCGTAACAGAAGTAAACAAATTGACATATCATTCACATCGTTACTTCCAACAACTGTACTTTCAAATACCACTGGTCCTAAGCTTGACACAAGTAATACTTTGTCCATTCAGGATACAACTCAAAACTCAGAATGTTCCATTACTTTAAAGCAGCTAAAGCCAAATGAAAAGGAATTGCGAGACATTAAGTTAATCGTAGACAACCGCTATTGCGATGAAAAATCAACCATTGTAACTTCGAAGACATTATCTTTTCAGACAGAATAGTTCTGCTTTTAGTATTTGTTTTTAAGTTTTTGTTATTGAGCTTGATTGTAATTGTTAAAGTTATGAAGATTAAGTAATAATGTTAATATATAATACATTCGAACTCACTGAATCCAGTAATCATTCAAAAAATAAGTTGATTCTATCGATAAAAGTGTTATAACACATACTTCTAATGCTTTTAGAAACTCAAGAGCTTGATCCAGCAGATTGACCTAACATTTAAAACACCGCATAGAAAAGTTTAGTTCAAAACCTTGCCCATGCGTACCATGGGGTTACATAACCGGAGATTTGACCAGAACTGCAAACTTATCAAAGCTAGCAAATAAGATTATTCTGCCATGTCATGAAACTACAACAAATATTCAAAAGAAAATTCAATTATATTTCCAATGAGTCTATTTTGTTCAGTATGACAAATGGCGTTTGCGAAATTCTACTCCATTCGAAAAGTTTGCGAAATTCTACTCCATTCAGATATTAGGTAATTAAAAAAGACCAACAGCTTCACCAGTTTTTACTAGTTGTCAAACGCCTTGTTTACAATATCCCTTAGTGTCCAGACCAATATAACATTGCAGTATGATTGTGTTAACTCTTTGTGTGTCTGGGTCACATTGTATAAAATTTCAATGGTCACCTTTGAAGGCTGAAAATACCCAAAATTTCGATTTTTAGCCATTCTCCTATGGTCTGGTCAAAACAACGGGCCAGGTTAGCACCTGGTAGAGTTTACTTGACCATTTCGAATAATACTACACAGTCGTTGAACCATAAATCGCATTGTATAAAATTTCGTTGGTCAGCTTTTAAGTCCAACAAGTATATGGCGCAGAGCGCAATAGGTGACCGCGGAGCTTCCCCCCCCCCCCCCCCCCCAACAACTTCCCAGGCAACTTAGCTGCTTATAAAGTCAATGCTCTTCATTTATGTTTCTTTCTTAGCCGTTCAGATGTTACTAATTATTGATGCCATTGCCATGCATGAAAGTTTGTCACTCAAGAGGGTAAGTCTGTGGTTTCTCAACCATTTTCGAAAATAAGCACAGATTTGAAATTGCTATATATAACTTGTGAATAAAAAAAACTCAAGTCGTCTGTGCAATTAGCCGTCTAAGGCTTTGGCAAGTACGGCCCCGTGGACTCCGTCCACTGCGACTCATGCATAGTGCAGCATTTGAGATAGAGAGAGTGCAGCCTATTCTTCTGCGTATCTAGACATAGACTCAGACATTAGGCTCTCATACATTGACTCAGGCATTATACTCTCATACATAGACTCAGGCATGAGGAAGGCATGAGGAAGGCTATCTATTCTCTCCTTCCTCTACAACTTCCCGATCGCTTTCAGCCAAAGATAGCTACGTCATTCTTTGTTTCCTTTTTTACCTGGGCCAGAGTTTTTATATTTCTTTGATCACTCATTTCAGATATATTTCAATTGTGGTTTTCTTATAGTTAAAGTAAGCATGATGCATTTGTATCAAACACAAAACAAACAATGTTAGATAATTATTTCCAAAGCTTAATCACAGTTGTCGGAGCATGGGAGTGCGGGGCGCCCGGAGACGGTAGGCTTCCCCGCGGGAGCCGCCTCCCTCCACCCCCACTTCGTATGCTTCACGCTCATTGGTCCCTGACCTTTCCCGCCAACTCCCCAGACACAGCTCGCCCGCTGGGCTCCACTCACTCACTTCTCCCTCTCTCTATTCTCTGTCCCACTTGGAGACCCTTCTAAGAAAACTTGGTGGTGGAGATCTTGTGCTTGTGTGACACCGTGACCTTCACCGGCTTCGCCAAGCCCTCCAGCCTCTGCAAGAAGCGCGTCTCCTCTCCTCTCCTCCCAACCTACTCCTTCCACCCCGACAGCATTGAATGGAGCCTGTATAGCCAGGGGAAAGGACTTCGGAAAGGACGCCAGCTGCAGCAACTTCACCTCACTTCACAAGCTCAGCTCAGGTGCCCCAACCTCTCCCTCCTCCTCTTCTACATCTGCCTCGCTCTCGCCATGGACTTCACCGACGAGGACGTCACCATCTCCAAGCACACCCACTCCTGCGTTGTGATGGACGACAGCCCCTGTGACAACCTCATCTGCCTAGTCCTCTCCCATCACTCCACCCGCCTCCACTGCCAGCAGTGCGACAAGATCCTCTGCATCAGTGTAGCAGGTGCCTACTTCGTGCCTGGTGGGTCCTCTTCCACTACCCTCTACAAAACTGCCCTCCACACCTTCCGTTCCTTTTGCATCGACCCCTCCAACATCCTCCCTCGCTACACCTGCCCGCGCTGCGAGATCGCCAATGACTGTGAGCCCCGCCCTTTCATCAGACAGCTCTTCAACCTCAAGCTCTACCCCAACTCCAGCCGCACCTACTCCTTCATCCGCAAGGCCATGACGCAGCTCACCGTCATCGCCGACAACCTCAGCCCAGCGCATGGAGCCCCGGACGAGGTGGACCTGGAGCAAGGAGAGCAGGAGGATGAGCGAGGAGATGAGGAGGAGCTGGGGACGCTAGACGACATGGGCTCAGGACTAGCGGATCAACGCCTTCCAGAAGGACGCCACATCCTGGAGCACCGACAGCAGTCCGGCATCTCCAAGAAGCAGTTTTGGCAGCAGCGCTACACAGACACCCGCCTCGCCTATGACGCCATCAATGCCTGGGAGGCCACAACGGAAGACGAGCGGAAGCAGGCCAAGGTCGACCTATGCCATGCAGCCATCGAGATGGAGAAGGCGGAAGAGCGTCTGGAGGAGGAGACTTGCCGAGAGGAAGCCGCCACCCGTGCCCAAGCCGAAGCAGAGGAGGAGGAGCGCCAGCGTGTACGGGACGAGGTGGAGGAGACGAACTGCCAAGAATGCCTCGCGGACATCATCAATGCCAATCGGTCCATCGAGGAGATCGCCAACCCTGACACCATCATTGTCTCCGCCACACCTGCCCAGCGCACCAGCTACTTCGCCTCCAACACAAATGCCAACCCCACTCATCCAACTGCCGCAGAGCCTCAGGAGCCCCGAGAGCTTCAGAAGCTGAAGGAGCGACTGGAAGTACAGGACAAGGTCATCACCGACCTTCGCCTCCACCGCTCCGAGCAGACTCGCCTTCACCTTGCCGCCAAAGCCCAACTCCAAGAGCTACAAGCTGGAGAACAAGACCTTCGGCAACAAGCAGAGCTCCAACGAGAAGACCGGATCAAGGCTCAGGCAGAGCTGGAGTGCCTCCGCACCCAGAACCTCGTCGCCCAACAGGCCCAGGAATGGGAATGCAAGGAGGCCCAGCAAGCCCTGCAAGCTGTTCAAGATCGTCTTCAGCATCTGGAGCAAGAGTTGGCGTGGAAGGAAGCAGTGTACCGGGACAACGAGGTTCAGGTTGCCACCATCCTTGACAACCTCCGCCTTGACAACATCCGCCTCCAGCATCAGCTAGCCACCGCCAAGGACCAGACTCCGCCCGCGGCCACCTCTACTCCTGACCTCGAGCAGCCCGCCCCAGTCCGGACTCACGGCCTTGCCGACCGGACCCCGGGAGTGCCGGCACAGCCTGCCCTCTTCTCCGGCTCCCAGCTACGTCCCTTGCCCTCCGAGAGCCTCTTCAGCCACCTCCAACGACCTCCAGCCTGCCACTTCGATGGCAAGAACCTCTCCGAGTTCCCCGTCTGGCTCAAGTGGTGGAACCACTACTACCACTCCAACCGCGAGATGAGCAATGTGGACAAGCTGGAGAAGCTCATGGAGTGTCTCAAGGGGCCAGCCAAGACGGCGGTCACCTGGTGCCAGAACTTCGAGGAGAAGGACTACGACAACGCCCTGGCCATCCTCAAGGACAACTATGGCAACGCCTCCACCCAGAAGACCAAGCTACTCCGATCCCTGGAGCGAGTCAAGAAGATGCGCAACAACGCCACCGCCGAGGCCCTCTATGCCCTCGCCGACGACCTTCACCGCATCAGAGTTCAGCTTCGCCAGCATGGAGTTCAGGACCTGGATTCCCACGCCCTCCTCCTCTTCGAGAAGCTGCCGGACTCCATGGTGTTGGACCAGATGAACTCCCATGCTCGCACCAGCCTCTCCCTGGAGATTGGCTATGACGAGCTGGTCAACATCTGCTGCATCGAGGCCAAGGCCAGAGCCACCGCTCGAGGAGCCCTTCCCCGCACTCGCAACAACCCCCCAGCCACTTCCTCCACCCATCCAACCAACCGCCCTCAGCCCTCGCAGCCCAATCGCCCCTACTTTGGCAACTACCTCGCCAACCCATCGGCCCCTGACTCCGAGGAGTCCGCGGGGCCCCAGAACGGGGGCAAGAAGCGTCGCCAGAAGCGGGCCCAAGGTGGGTCTCAGTCCTCTACTCCTCCCTCCACACAGCAGCCTTCCCCAGCCAAGCGCCCTATGCTCCCTCAAGAAGGACAAGAGCCAGTGCCGCTGCAGAGGAGAGCGGATGGGACCATCATCCACTGCCACCTCTGCGACGGCAACCACATGGTCCACGAGTGCCAGGTCTACAACACTCCTGCCAAGAAGCTTCAGAGGGCCAAGGCCATTCCGCTCTGCTACAACTGCTTGCACCAAGGCCATGGACGGGATGAGTGCCACAACCATGGACGCTGCCGGGAGTGCAACGACCTGCACCACACCGTCCTCCACTCCGTCCTCTCCGCCCAAGGCCAGTCCGCCAACCTTCACCTCTCAGCTGCTAGAGACTCTCCCAAGCTTCCCTCCATCATCCATCCCGTCTTTTCCCTGGGATTGCTGGGGCGAGTGCAGTGCAGTTCGGGAACGGTGATGCTGGACAACAGCTCCAGCTACACCTGGTGCACAGAGGAGCTGGTGCGCCGCCTTGGCCTCAAGGTATTCAGCTCCATCACCCTACAGCTCTCCACCGCCCACAGCGCCATCCACCGCAACCTCAAGGCCAAGATGGTGAAGCTGTTCTTGTCCGGCAACCAGTCGACGATGGAGATCACAGCCTGCGTCGTGGAGAGCATCACCACGCCCATCACCGTTGGCAGCATCGACCTCCCCTCACAGCCCTTCCTCGATCGTGGCCTCCAACCGACACGCATCCTCAACTGGCCTAGCCAAGTCAAGGAGGAGAAGATCATGGACGTGCTCATCGGCCTGGACTTCCTGCGCACCTTCGAGGGCCCGGGAGTACCCTGCCAGGACGTGATGGGGCTCTCCGTCTACACCTCCGCCTTTGGCACCCACCTCTCTGGCCCTGCCCCTGCCTCTACCGTCGCTCGGGCTCTGCCAGCCTCCTGCTCTCTGCACTTCGCTTCTCCTACCGCTTCGCTTCATCAGCTAGTGGAGATGCAGACGGGACTCGAGGTGGTGGGGCTGGGAGGCAAGGACACGGCCGCCAAGTGTGAGGACTGCAGCGGGGACCTGGATGAGAACGAGATCGGCATCTGCAACGACTGCAAGCTCGCCGCCAAGTTTGACATCCAGTGCAAGGAGAACGGATGCTTCCTCCTCGCCCTCCCTTTCAAGTCTGGCACCTCCTCCCTTCCCTCCAATCGACAGACTCTCTAGCCTGCCTCCAGCGCCTCAAGAACAAGCTCACTCAGCAGGAGAAGCAATTGCACTACACGGAGTTTGACAAGTTTGAGAAGTGCGGCATCGTGGAGCTGGTGGACAAGTCCAAGACCCCGGGAGCCGTGATCCAGTACCTGCCTCACCAACCCATCTTCAAGCACATGGCCACCTTCACCAAGTGCCGCCCCGTGCTGGACTGCTCTGCCTCCACCCGCAACGGCCAAAGCCTCAACGACAACCTCCGCACCAGCCACAATCGCCTCACTGACCTGCTGGACATCCAGTTCCAGTTTCGTCTGCCCAAGCACGCTCTGGTGGCAGATGTCTTGGCAGCCTTCTATGGCCTGGAGGTCAAGGAGCAAGACCGCGATGCATTTTGCATCCTCCTACCCGCTGACCCTCAGCGCCCCTTCTCCAAGACCAATCTCCACTGCGTCCGCTTTGCCCGGCTGGTGATGGGAGCCACCTGCTCCCCCAACCTTCTACTCGCCTGCCTCGATCAGCTGACCAAGGACGCCCTTGCCTCCGGCCTCACCTATGGCCTCACCCAGGACGAGCTCAAGACCCTCACCAACCACTTCTACGTGGACAACGGCATCTTCAGCTTCGGGGAGGAGGAGGAGGGAGCGCGCTTGGCACAAGGCCTGCAGAAGCTCTTCACCGTGGCTCAGCTCCGTCTCCGCCAGTTCTGCTCGGACCTGCCAGGCGCCCTCCATGACATCGCCTTGGAGGACCGGGAGGAGCAACAGGAGGTGCGGAACCTGGGCCTCGTCTGGAACACCAGCCTCGACACCTTCCATCCCTTTGCCCCCGACTACTCCGACATTATTGATGACAAGCTCACCAAGCGCCAACTCCTCTCCGCCTTCTCTCGCGTCTACGACCCCTTCGGACTCCTCGCTCCCCTACTCCTCGCACCACGCCTACTCTTCCAAGTCGCCTTCCATGCTGGAGACGGCTGGGAGGAGCGGATAGGCCAAGACTACCTCGCGCGATGGAAGGGGATGCGGAAGGAGCTGGAGCGGGTCACGGAGGTGGAGCTGCCGCGCCGAGTGTTCCAGAGCCCGGACGCCCCCTGCGACCTCATCATCTTCTCTGACGGCTCCAAGTCCGCCTACGGCTTCGTGCTCTACATTCTCCAGGCTGGCCTTCCACCCTCCTTCCTCTACGCCCGTTCACGGCTGGTGCCCAAGAACCAGAAGAGCCTCCTCGTCACCATCCCTCGGATCGAGCTGTGGGGAGCACTGCTGGGTCTGCGAGCGGCCACCGACAAGTTCCAGTCCAAGCTAGGCCAAGTATTCCACTTCATCGACTCCAAGACGGTGCTCTACTGGATGGAGGAGCGAGGAACGCTGTGAGCCTACGAGAGCAAGCACATCCGGGAGATGAAGGAGCTGGACGGGAAGCTGGGCGGCGTCAGTCGTCGCTTCGTGCCTACCGCCGACAACGTCGCCAACTACATTACCAAGCCCCGCCTCTTCAAGGACCTCTCTACCTTCCACAGTGGGCCCGACTTCTTTCACCTACCCCGGGAGCAGTGGCCAGCCTGGAAAGCAGGCCTGGACTATGAGAGCAAGGTGCCAGAGGATGAGCGGGACGGGATCAAGCGCAAGAGCGCCACCCGGGCCACCATCAGCATCAACGTTGCCACCCCCGCCTTCGACCACGAGTTCGTCAACAACATCCTCGCCTCCAGCAACTCCCTTCATCATCTTCTCCTTCGCTTCACCTTCCTCTTTTGCATGCTCCTCAACCACAGCTACTCCGGCCGGGTGATGGAGCAGGAGAAGGAGATGGTGTTCATGCGGCTGGTGAAGATAGAGCAGACGTGCTCCTGGCCTGGCCTTGCCAAGGCCTTGCAGGAGAAGAAGACTCGGTCCTTCAAGATTGTCCGCTCCCTCAACCTCTTCCTGGACAATGCCGGCATCATCCGCCTGGGCACTCGCATCGCCGACCATCATCCCTACCTGCTGCCCGGCCACTCCCGTCTCGCCCAGCTCCGTCTCCTCCAGACTCATCAATGCCTCCTCCATCCTCCCCTACAGACAACCCTGGGACACATGCGAGAGCAGTGCTGGCTGATGGGTGGACTGGCAGGGGTCAAGAAGGCAGTCAAGCTGTGCGCCAAGTGCAAGTTCTATGGCCCCACGCTGCCCAAGCCTTCCGCCGGCCTCCTCCCTGACAACCGACTCAAGTGCGGCCTTCCAGCCTTCACACACATCCTCATCGATCAACTCGGCCCCATCGAGAGCTACTCCACCAGCTACTCCAAGCCCAAGAAGCGCTGGGTGCTGCTGCTGACCTGCGCGGTCAGCCAAGCTCTGCACCTGGAGCTGCTGCAGGCCTACTCCACGGAGGCCGTAATCGAGGCCCTTCGCCGCTTCTGGGCCAAGCGTGGACTGCGTGCTGGCACCATCTACCTGGATCGAGCCACCACCTTCACCGGCCTTGTTGCAGCCCTTCGCGCCTTTGCCTCCAATCACCAGCTCAAGCTCTCCTTCTCACCAGTCTGAGCCCCATGTCGGATGGGAGCGGTGGAACGCCTGGTGTCCCTCATCAAGAAGAGCCTATGCCTCACTCTCTACAAGAGCCGCCTCGACGACTTCGCCCTACTCACCCTCCTCGCCGACATCAAGGCCAGCCTCAACGCTCGCCCTCTCCTTCCCCTCACCAACGCCCCAGATGACCTACAACCTCTCACCCCTGCTCACCTCCTCGGCGGTGACGCCAGCTTCAACCTGGCCCAGTACCAGACCTACACCTACTCAAAGAGCCTCTCCCGCCGCCTGCGTGACCTTGCTCGCATGCTCAGCGACTCTCAGGACACTTTCTGGAGTCGGTGGTGCCTTGAGTACAAGCACTGGGTGGTGGAGCGAGGCTTCAAGCAGCAGCGCCGTGGCAAGGACTCCTTCGTCTCCCTCTCCAAGGCCTACCTCCTGGCCAGCCCCAAGCCTCGCCCGGAGTGGAAGATGGTGCGCGTCATGAAGAAGTACGTGGGGAAGGACATGATCTGTCACTACGTCTGTGTCATCAATGGCTCCGGCTACCTCTCCAAACACTCCATCTCACACCTCCTTCCCCTGGAGGCTGAGGTGGAGGAGAAAGATCAAGAGCCTGCCGCCATCAACCATCCAGTCCCTGGAGAGATCGAGGAGGAATCTGACGAGTCGAGTGGGGAGCTGGCGGGTTCCGCCCATACGCGCAGCCTCGCCTTAAACCCCCCATCCGTCATCGACCACGACTACTGCTGATCCTCCCCCTTCTCACCTTCAGCATATTCTCTTTTATCCTTTGTTTTGCTCCAGGCCTTTAGCCCCCTGTTGAGCCTCAGCATTTTCTTGTGGCCTAGTTTCAGACTAGGGCCCCCTTCTGTTGCCCTTGGGGCGTTCTTCATCATCTGCTTCATGTTCATGCTTAGCATGGTGATTCTTCCTCTTTTCTGCTCTACTGTGAAGCAGCCCGGGAGCACTGTCAGAGCGTGGGAGTGCGGGGCACCCAGAGACGGTAGGCTTCCCCGTGGGAGCCGCCTCCCTCCACCCCCAATTCGTATGCTTCACTCTCATTGGTCCCCAACCTTTCCCACCAACTCCCCAGACACAGCTCGCCCGCTGTGCTCCACTCACTCACTCACTTCTCCCTCTCTCTATTCTCTGTCCCACTTTGGAGACCCTCCTAAGAAAAGCTTGGTGGTGGAGATCTTGTGCTTGCGCAACACCGTGACCTTCACCGGCTTTGCCAAACCCTCCAGCCTCTGCAAGAAGCGCGTCTCCATCCTCACCAACATCTCGCACACCCTTGCCAGCGCCCATGGGGCCGTGGATTTCGTCATCCTCATCCCCTCTCCTCCCAACCTACTCCTTCCACCCCGACAACAGTAGTGAAATGATCACACAAATTCTAAACGTTTTGATTCATTTATTATTGATCCATGTTAACCTAATATTAATTGAAACACAAACAACTGAAAATTAGCATAGCTCAAAGCCTAGAAATTCATCAAAGAGTAATGAGACAATGAGACACCAAACATGGCTCAGAAGACTGAGCTCACGAAGTGCAACTTAAGAGCAGCACTTCACATGTGCTTGCCACTGTGCACTGGGTATGCCCCCATCGTAACAGGCACACAGTGCCCTTCAAACGTGGGCAGTAAGACTGGGCTGCGAGAATCGGTTGGTCTGCTCCAACACTAAACATGGGCTTGGTCAGGAGACTGATCTCATGAAAGCAGAGAATTTAGCACAGCACTCCACCTATGCGTACCACAGTGCAGTGGGCGAATACTGATACACTGCGCCAAAAGTGAAGAAAAGTTTAAGTCTGGACCCATATAATTAAATTTATCACAGGGTAGGACATTTACCTAGGAAGTGATTTTGTCCACAAACTCCAACACAGGTTTCTTGTTCTGATTTCCATCAAACTGTGT
>JASANA010003422.1:0-13965 GCA_030248095.1 Ptycholaimellus sp. GST1_10 | reverse complement strand
GCGCAGGGGAATAAGGGGCTTCTCTAAGGGCAGAAGTTGATTGCTGTTGACTACGCTAAAGGGCTCATGGCGGAGTTTTGCGGTGTTCCCTTTGGCCCAGCAGGCAGTAGCAAACGAATTCTTCTGCTCCACGTTCCTGGTTTTTTATTCTTTAATTTTTCAAGCAGCTGCAATTGCAGAGTAAGAGCTCAGAACTAAGATCGTGTTGCAAATTAAGGTTTTCGATAATGAAAGATATGGAATATTTTAGAATTGGCATAAAGTGGAAAAGTTGCTTATCGTCAAAAAGCCAATTCAAGTCGACGAAAAGAATAATTGACAAGAAACTTTGAGGCGTGGAAGGTGAGTCGGAAGAAGGTCGGCTAGCCGAGGCCTTGGCCTTCGCGCACTGTCTGCGTCGCCTGCGCAGCGGACGTAGGGGAGCAGAGCGGGTGCGCTACTTCCGACCACGCCCTCTGGAACGCCTCCCTCCAACGGTTCAAAGCCTCAGCCCCGTCATCGGCCTGGACCTACGCCCGGACGACCTTACCAGACTCGCCTTCCACTATTCCGGTTTATGCTTCCCCTCCCCTTTGTCATCACTTCATGGGCTCATTTGTACCAAACGCCGTTAGCTAAGCTAAGCACTTTTTCATTCAAACCTGTCAGAATAAAGGACGAAGCTCATCTAACTTTATTATCGGTTTTAATCCAGTCCACAAAAAGAAAGGCCAAATAAGGCCAACGCATTGAGCAACCTTAGCTAAAAGAATAAACGCAAATCTCGCAAAAATCAGGGCTTAGCGAAATATTGGTAGAACTTTTTTGCAGGAAGCTCAATTTCGCTGGCCAGGAGAGTGAGCAAAGAGTGGTCTGGGGATGCGAAGCCAGCCAAAGCCGTAGCCTGCCATCTCATAGCCTGGCCAGAGACGGACATGCTTCTTCGCCTAAACAACACCGTCGAGGCTGTCCAGATCTTGGCAAAGTGAATTTTCAGCCCTGTTTAGCTAAAATATGAACAAAATAAGAAACGAAGATTGCTGGTGGGAGTGGTGAGTGAGAGCTGTGTGGAATCCGAGTGGATCTTTCTAACCGCCTCTTCAACATTGCGCCGTTTGGTGCAGCTGCAAGAAATGGACTCTGGCATTCCAGGCCTGCAGATAGCACAGATTACTTTTGAGGTCTCATTTTAAAATCCATTTTGCTTTGTGAAATTTGAAGTATGTGTGGGTTTTTTCTGTTAATATAGTTGCAGCATCTTAGCATTGGCCAGCGGTTTTGAGAAAACGATAATTCTGCTAATTTGTAGAGCACTGCGTCAGACGGTGACAAGCAAATCCACCTTCAGATGGCCGGGGAGGATGCCGTTTTCGAGTACTCAGCCTCAAACGATCTCATTTTGCCACAATGTGACTCTGCTCATTAGTAAATCTGCGCTATGTCTGGCTTCAAAAATGCAAAGAACTCGAAAAACGTGTTTTAAATCCTCAAAAAACTGAATTTTCGAATAGCAACGTAAGCAGATTTCGCTGGAAGTGGAGGATGAAAAGAAGCTTGCAATTACTAGTTTGTTCCTCTCGCAGAGTGTCCTATGGTGGCCAGCAGCCCAGGATTGCTGGTGGCGTCAGCTTTCGATTTGTTCAGCTCAAGGTTTCATCTTAGCTCTAAGACTCAACCTGTTCAATTAATTCAACTCTTTTATTTAGCTTCCAATCACGGATTTTTTGCAGGCAATTGTGATTTGTAAATTATGTTTCCGCAAAAGCTTAAGCAATTCGCTAAGCCATACCAATCAAAACGACCTGAACCCTTTCCATAAATTCGAAAATGGCTATTACGGTGAATGATTGCCAAATTATTTATTCAATGCTGCCAAAGTGCATCATAAAGATATTTATGAAATGGAACAACTTGTGCATGCAGTGATGCTATGCGTTTTTTCCACCCAACCTTGTTGGAAAATAAAAAAGAAAACTTGTCAGGACAGAGCACTGGCACGTGTCAGCGGAGTGGATGCATCGCCGCTGCTGCAAGGCCTGAGCACCAACGACACTGCCCACCTCAGCGGTGCCTCCGCCCTCTACACCCTCTTCCTCAACAATGCAGGTGCCTCCTATCCCATCCTCATTCCTGGCTGGAGTTATTGACACTTCCAGGACGAGTGCTGCACGATGTGATCGTCTACAACTGCTCCTCATCCGCTCAGTACCCAGATCTGCTCTTGGAGACCCATCGCGACAGTCTGCCTGACCTCATTGCCCTGCTTAAAAAGTATGCCGTTTCTGGCTGGTCATTCAAGCTTAGTTGGTTTTCAGCACCAGACAAATATTCTAGCCGCTTCATTGAACGTAAACTGAATCCTAACTATATCGAAACTTGATGCTTTTGAGGATTTTGAACAATTTTCAAATCATGGCACAACTTTGAGGTATCGTCTGCGAAAGAAGGTAGAGATAGTGGACTGCGCCCAAAGCCTAGCCTCTTTTGCTCTCTACCCAGAGTTCTCGCCCAATCTTCCGCGCGATGATCTGCTGACACTCATTTCGGTAGCCTCTTTCCCCTTACCTCAAGTGCTCACTGCTATCCCCATCCATCTCTACCCTTTTCCTCCCTCCTCACCAGCAGCCCTCTAAGACCGCCTCAACATCTCAGAGGCCAGCGACGCTGTTCACGGAGGAGGAATCTGTGCGGGACGGGGCTGCAGTGGCTTTTGTCAATGATCCTCGCTGCGCTCATCTCGGCGCCCGTTTCGTCCTCCCAGCCGGCGAGGACCCCGCCATCTATGTGGCCAGGGATCGGCTCAAGGGATCGCTTCAGGTTCTGCGCCTTCGCCCGCGGCATAAAGCTATCAATTGATGCTCCTGCAGGCCTATCGAAGAAGCCGACTGGCCTTTGGGGTGGCACAGAGTCCCGCTGAGATCATTGCTGGTGAGTTTTGGTTTCCAACTGTGAATAAGAACGCCAATCTTGCCAAAATATTTGAATATCATTTGAAGTTGCATTTATATTTGAGGCTAATAATAGGCCTTGGTTTAAAATGAAGGAATGAAAGAATTGAAAGCAGTTGCAGGGAAATCCCTGCCGCTGGAAGCCAACGGGGACTACACGGGCGGGATCAGCTTCCACAAGGGCTGCTACATCGGCCAGGAGACCACCGCTCGCACTCACCACACCGGCGTCGTCCGAAAACGCATCCTTCCACTCCGCCTAGCTCAGCCAGCTCCCGTCGAGCCTGGCTGCAAGGTGCTTTCTGGCAGATTTTGTCTCAATTAAATTCTCTAAATTTTCTGCCTTTTTGCGCTTTTCAAATTCTTGTGCACATTTATTTCCATTTTCTACCTTCTAGGCTTTTTTTAAATTTCGCATTCTGTCCCCTTTTTCCCCTAATTAACGCTGTTCCTGAGACACAAAAGAGCAAGGGACAAAGAGCTTCCAGGTTCGCAACGTGAGCCGCAATCGTCCGGCAGGCAGCATCCTGTCCATCGACTCAGACGGCTGGGGCCTGGGCCTGCTTCGTCTAGAAGAGGTACAGCATCCCCTCATCCCTTCCTCAAGCCCGCCCATAGTCCCCCAATTCAGGTGCTGCCGAAGAAGCCATGGTTGGACTCTGGCTGGCCGCTGCTGGAGACGGAGGGAGGACAGCCGTTGTCCTGCTGGCTGCCGCCTTTCTGGCCGCGAGAGGAGGTGGAGAGAGGCGCCGTTCGCGGCTACGTGGGACAGCCGGACTGATTGACCCTTATTTAACTTCTCACTATATTTGCGGGGATCTTCAGCCCCTGAGAGCATTATTGAGGAATGTACTCTTGCTTTGTTTTTTAGCAAATTTTAGTTCTGATCGACAAAAAAGGCTGGCTCTGTTCAGCGGCGAAATGATTTGAAGCAGGGCGCAAACAAGTAAGGCATGCCAACCGAAGGAAGAATGTGAGGACCAATCATTGAGTCATCCAGTTGACGCAAGCAGAGCAACGCTTGGCTCAGGAGATGACGAGGTCAAAGAAATCAAATGCCCCCAATTCTTTGAAAGATCAAAGGAAGCATCCGAATTGGCCAAGTTTGCACAATTGACCGCCATATTGGCTTGCGTAATCACTCAAATGCTTTCCCTGCCCCCGCGGGTAACCGGAGACAGGCCAGAGCAGTTCTCAGCCATTCCTGCTGTCCGCCAATGATTGCCTTTTTGCCCCTTCACCCAGCTCACGTTTCCGTCTTCACGCTCCTCTGCAGCTCTTGAGAGGGAGGGCGGCCGCCTTTTTGATGCCTAAATAGACACCCCGCCCCCCTATCAATTGAGCGCATATTCTCCCCGCCTCACTGCCGCCTTTTGCCAAAGCCCCCCCTCCGATACGGCTCATGAAATGCACCTATAGACGCCATTAGGCTCGGGGGAGGCCATTTCGCGCAAACATCCGCCCCACCCATGAGCAGATTATGGAAAGTTATGGCCTGACAATGATTGCATGGATGCTCCTTTGCAGGCAGCGCTTGGTTGGGGGGACACAGAATCCATACTTGAGGGGATCAGTCAATTGCAATTGGCCTAGATGCCGGCTTGAATGGCGAAGGCGGCCTGAAGTTTGCCCGGTTGACAGAGCGGGCGATGAATTAGCTTAGGCGCCGCCTGACTTGACCGCCGAGTGTGCGTGGGATTGAGACGATGAGAGCGGCAGCTATCACGCATGCATGTGCTCAGCTCTGGCGTCATTAGGGGGCGCTTTTGACAAGCACTCCCCGCCCCTCTCTTCATCAGAATCCACCATAGTTGCAGCTCTGGGATGAGAGTTTACAGCAGGAGTAAATATTTGGCGATGGGAATTTGAGCAGCGCATTGACGTTTGATGCGTCAGATAGGGGCTCATATCAGTGGAATGCAATTGGTTAAGGAGACTCAGCAGGTGGTGATAGAAGTTAGACCAACCTGCTTAACTTCACCTTAATTCATGCTTCACCATGGAAACATTATCACCTCCCACGGAAACAGCTGCTTCTCTTCCACCCTCCCTTTCCGACGTCTGTCTGACAAAGCATAGTCACATGCTTGGCAGACAGCAGCGTATCAATTGCCGCATCAGCAATCAAATAGATGAGCTGGGTAATTCTCGGAACTGAGACGGTTCCAAGGGCATTTGGCGTGAGGCAGCGCAGCATGTGCCCTTGCTGCACTTGCATGAAGAGTAGCGAATTGCAGTTTGGGAAAAGATAATTGAACGCCAGAAGATGACAGCGCTGCAGAAATTCTCCCTATGTCTCCTTCTGACCTCCATCGCCCTTGCTCAGGCTGATCAGGTGAACACCGCTTATCATTTACCCCCTGCTAAACATCACAATAATGGCGTTCAACGATAGTACTACCAAGTTTCATAACTTTGTGTGCAGTGCAGCGATTCCATGACGCAGCGGCAGATGAACGATGCGTGCGGGACAACCGGTCTCCGCCTACGCTTCCCTTCCTTCACCCCCCCTCCCTCTCCTACTCACCGATTCCCCACTCTCGTCTTCTTCTGTAGCCAAACTTGCTGAAGGAGAAAGAGTCGAATGTTTATGTTGCTCAGCAGTGCAATGAACAGCACAGCTTTTGGATAGCAGTTGAGTGATTGTTGGATGCCCTTCCCATCGGCATGAACGGCGTCCCCACCGACTTCCTCAGCCTCAACGCCCACCTGGCCACGCTGCGCAACTCCAATGACATCGTCCGGACGACCGACCACCTAATCTTCAATCGCTATCCCTTCGGCCTCCCTCACCTCTCCTCCAACCTGCACCTTGTGTACAGAAGGAGGCAGAGCTGAAAGGCATCGGAAAAGCGAAACGCCTTCCTTTGTGACCCCCCGCGGGGCAAAGAAGCAGGCTTTCGCCAATCCACCAGCTAGCGACTGCAAGGGCCAATCGCAACTGGATGCACGCAACAAAGCAAGGTGCCCTTTCGGTTCGACTGCTGCCTGTCTCCGACCAGCAGCCGTTCATGACCTGTCCTCTTCACATCTGGAGAAGGACAGCCTGCAAGTTTTCGGACGAAATGAAAAATCCGAAAACGCCTGCCGACAGCTGCTGCTGCTGCTGCCTGGCCACGAGCTGCATCCCCACTGCCAGCTCTACTGAGTTTCAAAACGAACTTTCTTCTTTGCTGACCTGCGGGTGCAAAGTGAGAATTCCGTTCTGGCTCATCTGCCAATCTCAGAAAGCGATCGATGGCCTTCTGAGATTTCATTTCGGTGTCGACAGTACCACTTTCGACAATCTTCAATCCGGGCAGAAAAGGCTGCCACAGGCTACCCCAACCGAGCGGAGCCAAGCGGAGGAACAGCTGCCACTCAGCTCCTCCACACCCCTGCTTCCACTGGAGTCCTGCCTCCACCCACGGAAATCCCTTGGTGAACATGCACTGGCCAGATTCTTCACCAGAACCTACGTTGCGACGGCATTAGGGAAGGACAAGGGAATCTCAGAGCTCTATCTCGACGGACATATCTCTGGGATCTTCGTACCAGTCTCGAGCGAACTGGCGCAAAGCAGAAGACGGGAAGCTTGTCAGCAGCTTAGAGAGAGAGAGAAGACTTCGTCATCGGTGATCATCAACCTCCAGAACCAGTTGAACAAGGCTCTCTGTCCTCATCTCTTCATCAGCCCATTCGTCAAGAGCCGACAAGCACCAGCTGCCTCCACTCCCTGGAGCAGCAAGCCCAGATCGGCAGCTGCTTATTCAAGGCCGCCCAAGACGAATGCCCTTCGCTAGGGCCTCTATTTCCGGCTATCTAGTTTACACCCTCTCCCTTCTTCCCCTAGCCCGCACACGCACCCCCCCCCCCTACCTCCGCCCCTCGCCCTCCTACCGCGCTAGCACTACCTGCCCTACCCCCTCCGTTCGGCGAGTGGAAGCGGAGGAACCCTTGCTAGCCGTTCAGACGACATTACACCCCCTTTCTTCACTCGCTCACCTCTCCCTCTTCGCTTTCACCTCTCTGCCCAGAACGACACTCTTTCTTATCACCCAACAATCCACTATCATTTCTCTACACCCCCCTTTAGGAGCCTTTAGCGTTTCGCGCTCCGCTTATTTCTTTCCCGTTCTATCCCTCCCATTTTCATTCTCTGTACCTCCCTTTCTCCGTAAGTCAATTCTCCTCCCATTTCTCTTTCACACTCCCAGACACTTCTGACCGAGCCGACTTATAATCCGTCTGAAACTGCCCCTGGACTACGGCCGCTAAAGTCTACTTTCGCAAGAAAGGATGACTAGGCCCTTCCTGGAACAGTCTCCCACCAAGCCATAAGCAGTCTCTAGAAATTACGCATCAGCGGTTTCGATGAGACTCCTTGTGAGCTCCAGTTCAAGCTACGCGCCTCGTGAGAAGGAGAAGAGCGGAGAGAGAATCGGCCACGCAATGCAAAATAGTCGGGCAGACGAAAGTTAGAATAAAAATAACAATTAGTCTGCCTAGCTCCTGCTTGCACTACAGCGGAAGAGAGCGAGACGATCAACAGAGCTGGACAGTGACAAGACAGGAATAAGACAGGCTCGGTGTCAGCAAGTTGCCTATCCTCAGTGTGCCATTCGTCTTTCCCCCTCCCTCATTCCCTCACCCCTCCACTCTATTCCTCCCCCTCCCCCTTTCTGTTACGTTCTCTCTTTTAGCATTGCCGAGCAGGAAGAGTCTGCGGAAGAGTCGGCAAGCTGTTGCCTCATCAGCAGCTGTCGTTTCAGTCCTACTGCGACGTCTGCTGCGACAATGAGCGCCAACTTCACTTGCTCTCGCTGCGGCAGCACCAGCACACCCGCCGCGCCCATCAACTGCCGGGCCTGCAACAAGAGCTTCTGCTTCCCGTGCACGACGGGCCCGCTGGAGGCCAGCATCAACCCGGAGGACTCCCGCTTCTTGCCCAACCTCTGCCAGTACCTCCTCAACAACTTCAAGGAGGGCTACTTCTGCCAGACGTGCTTCGAGAACCAGAACAGGGACGGCATGTCCATCCTCCTACAGCTGGTCTCGCAAGGCGTCTTCCACCCCAGCAACCTCCAACCCTTGCTAGACAGAATCAGAGAAGATTCGGTGGGTGTGAAGGAGACCCTGGAGCGGATGATCTGGAACTTCTACTCCGCCGCCTGTGTGAAGATGAGCTACGACCCCTTCTTCCCGGCGCCCGAGCCAGCACAGCGCCTCCTGGCCCCGGTGGACCCCTCCCAGCCAGACCCACCCCTCCAGGACCTCCTCCTCCCTACTCCTTCGGCCCCTCCACCCCCTACACGTTTCACTTCGGCCCCAGAATGGGAGGGTGGTAGTAGAAGCCAGACGCAATCCTTCAGCGGCCACTGGGACGAGGACATCGCCAGCGCATACAAGAACGCCATAGAGCGCCTCAACGACGCCGGCTACCAAGTGAATGCGCTGGACCTCCTACTCAAGAACCTCTCCCCCTCCCATCCCAGAGTCCACGAGTACGAGATGGAGCGCTCCTTCAAGCTCGCAGAGAGAGAGGAGTGCAGGCTGGAGGCGGATCGACTGGGCAAACTGTGCTACACAGTCACTCCGGAACAGCTTCTGAGTTCCATCCTCCCAGACCCGACCACGCCTCCCCCCACCATCTCCCATTCCTTCTCCTTCAACGGCAGCCAGCCGCCCGCGGGAGGAGGAGAGGAGCACCGCCTCAATCGACAGACCCCCACCCAATCGCCGCATCTGACCCCTGCACAACCCCCGCTAGTACCCCCCTACGCCCACACCCTCCCTCTTCTCTCCCCCCCCCCCCTTCTCCCCCCCCCCCCCACCCATCCAGTCCCAGGCCGGGCTTAAACGCCTCGATTTCTGGACCCCTCGCCAACCTGAACGATCTCCGAGACAGCCTTCCTCCTCTAGAGGGCACGCCAGCTGCCGCGCACGCGGGTCAGGCGGCCGGCTGGTGGCGGGGGGGGAAAAATCGTCCCGAGGCGGGGGCCACTGCGCCCAAAGCCGGACCCACAGTACCCACACAGACGGCCGTGGGGTCCACGCGGGGGCCCGTCCAGCCCACGTTCTCCAGGCCCTCTCAAGGCGGAGAAAGCCCTCGCTCACACACCGAGGAAACCGGACACTTCTGCAGGCCACCGAGCCGCAGCCAGCGGCCGCCTCAGCGCGGACTACGCCGCAGGGACGTGCACGAGATTCCTCGTGCCCGTCAGACTGCCCTCCCCGCAACCAAGCGCCACAGCCGCCGCCGCCACGACCGGCGCTGAGCGACGTGGTGGCGGACAGACACCGATCTGACGTCACCGGAAGACCGCCTCAGTTCCCCAAGCACGACCATGCTGGCATCCCACGGGGCTACTACTGGCCAGGGACGTCCCCAAGCTGGCCCCTGGAGAACTGCCAGACTCAATGGAGATCATGGCGGACCATCGGAGAGCTGCCACCTCCCCGACCCCTCGCATTCATCGCCAGCACAGCGCCGCCGGCTGGGAACCGGAGAATATCTCGAGGAGTGGGGACCCCACCCCGGCCCAACGGCGCCTCCGCTCCCGGCCATCCCCCAGGACCCCATCCGGGGCCCATCACTCGTCCGAGCAGAAAGACGATAGAGACGAGGCGAGAGAGCTGGAGAGGAGTGCCCTCGTCAACTTCGCCCACTCTGCCCCCCAGACCCAAAGGGGACAAGTGGACAGCGGAGTCTACAGAGCCACCTCTCAGCCACCAGCCTACCCGGGCGCAGCCGGGGCTGCAGCAACAGCTCTACAACCTGCCCCTCACAGCAAATACCACAGCAGTGGCTGCCAACGCTACGGAGCCAGCAGCCACCGCCTCAGCCGCCGCCGCCGCCGCCAAGGACCGCCGCCGCTGCAAGGACCGCCGCCGCCGCAAGGGCCGCCGCCGTCGGCACGCGCCGCCGCCGCCGCCCCACCAGCAGCCACAAGGACTGCCTCAGCAGCCTATACGGGCTGTTTCCGCGGCCACAAGGACCGCCTCCCCATGCAGACTCAAGTGCCGCCGCAAGCCTCGGAGCCCCGAAACGAGCACTACCGGGCGGACCGAGCGAGCACAGTGCCGCTCCTGCATGCACAGCAGGGCGCCCCTGTGGTCAATGAACAAGGCCAGATCGTCGGAGCCCTGACTCAGCTCACGCAACCCTTCGCCAGAGAGCAGCTGCAGTCGACGAGGCCCCAGCTGGAGGTTCCCAAATTCAGCGGGAACCCCCCCTCAAGTACCATCTCTGGCGCAATCTCTGGACCAACTACATGGACTTCGCCGCCTGCACGCCGGTGGAGAGGATGCTCGCGTTGGTGGAGGCCCCTCTCTCCGGGGAACCGGCCAGGCCCACCGAGATGTACGCCGCCGACCCTGCCAACTACAACCTCATCATGCAGAGCCTGGACCACGACTACAACAACCCCTCCTCCCTCATCTCCCGGGCCCAGGAGGAGATCCAGGATCTCCCCAAGGTATCCGACGAGAACCTGGAAGAAATTCAACGACATGCTCAAGTGCGAAGTACTACTTCCTGTGAGAGCAGTGCGGTTTCTCTGATGACGGAATGCAGCACCTGGCCAAGGGCGTCTTCTACAAGCTCCTGCTCAACCTCCGCAACCGCGTCGTCAACAAACTCCCCGGCCTGCAGGCCCACCAGATCACTCTCAATTACCTCACTCCCCATCCTGAGCCAGGAGGCGGAGAAGCTGAGGAAGAGGGATCTGCTGCTGGGAGAGTACAAGGTCCCCAAGGCCGCCTCCTCCTCCCTTTCGACAAGGAAAGGAAGAGGCGATAGTCCGCGACTCAGCGTTATGTCTCCCTGGCAGCGGGGAACGGATCAGGTAAGACTTGGAGCCGCGGCTGGAACCGAGAGGGGGACCGATGCTCCTTCTGCCTTGGCAGCCACAAGGACGAGAACTGCAAGGCCTAAATAAGACCGCGGAGGGAGAGGAAGGAGCAGATCGCGAAGTACAACCGCTGCTACAAGCGCCTCAAGAAGGGGCACATGTCCAACCAGTGCAGCACTCGCAGCTCCTGCCGCGAGTGCCACAGCGACTCCCATCACACTGCCCTCTGCTACCGCCTTTACGGCACTCGCCGCCATTCGCAAGAAAGGCGGGAGGAGAAGCAGAGCGGCATGCAGGAGCGAGCACTGGTATCGTGAGAAAGAAAGTGAGACTGGTGAAAGGAGAGACTCCTGCTTCCTTGAGAAGCCTCCCAGAGAAGAGAGCTATGAGCGTCAACTCAATTCCTTCTCCTCCTCACCCTACCGCCACCAGTCAAGGAGCCCTGACCGTTCTCCTCCCAGCTAGCTCGTCCAGCCCAGGTCCCGCACACCCAGCACGGGGAGACGGGTGCCAGTCTGAGCTCTCCGTCCCCCTCGGCCACGATCTCGGAGCCGCGACGGAGGAGGAAGGAGGGGAAGGAAGGAGCCAGAGCCAAGAAAGCCACTCCGGAAAACTGTCCACCCGCCGTCCTACTCCAGGACCTCATCACGCGCGCTCCAAGGACGGGCACAGTGGAGTAGAGAGAAGCGACTGACGGCGATGATGGCGTCCGTGGAGGAGGTGAAGGAGAACGTGGCCGGGTGATGCTGATGTTCGAGGCGCAGATGAGCTCGGACAGCGACGCACTTACATCTCCGCCCCCGCCAACTGCCTCTTGGACACCGGCTCCCAGATCACCGCCGTCACCCGCGAGCTCGCCACCTTCCTCGGCCTCAGATCACTGGGGAAGAGCCTCATCAGCACTGGAGTCTTCGGACAGACGCGCTGCCGGAAGATCGCCATGGACCGCGTGGCCCTGAACCTGACCGCCAGCAATGGCTTCAGCTTCCCGGTGGAGGCCTGGGTGGTGGAGGACGAGGTCTGCCCGCCGGTCTGGCCCTCCCCAGCTCTTCCCACAGAGCTGTGGGATGACCTCCAAGGACAGCATCCGGACCTGCTGAACCTGCCGCCCAGAGAGGAGGAAGAGAGCTTCAAGGTGGACATCCTGCTCAAAGTCCACATCTTCTCCTCCTCTCTCGCCAGTACCCTCGCCCCAAACCCCCTCCTCATCCCCTCTCTGCATCCTCCACACTCACATTGGTAAGCTGCTGATGGTAGTGGCGGAGTCTCCACTACCGCCCGTGAGTGGAGCAAGGAGGAGGCGAGCGACGGCTCTGTTAAACACCTCCATCGTCCATGAGCTCCAGAACTACCACACGCTGGAGAGAGAGGGCATTTCCCGAGGAAGAGCTGACTGACTACGGTGCAGGAAGCGGCGCTGAACCGATTCAGAGCGCTCACCAAGAAGGGACCGGAGCGCTACATTGCCCCTCTTTCCCTTCACGCAACCCTTCCCCAGCGATGCCAGCCTCGGCTATGACCATGCCTACAAGCGGCTGGAGTCCGCCTATCAGACCCTGATGAGGAAGGGGTTCGACCAAGATGTTCCACGAGGCCATCACTGGGACAGGTGGAGGCCGGCTACTCGGAGCTGATCCTGGCGCTGAGCGCACGGAGGCGCGCGGGCAGACCTCCCAACTGCCCTGCTCCCCGTTATCAAAACTTCCTCCCTCTCACACCAAGTGCCGGCCTGTCCTGGACCCCACCACCAAGGTCCGTCCAGGCCTCCTCCTTCAACGACATGTTGGAGACCGGCCCCCAGCCTGCTCAAGTCCCTCGTCGGCATCATCCTCCGCAGCCGCTTCTCCGAGATCATCGTCTTCGGAGACCTGGAGAAGGCCTTCCTTCAGAATTCGACCTCACTCCAGAACACCGTGACCTCACCCGCTTCCTCTGGCTGGCGGACTGCGAGCGTCCCCCCAGCCCGAGACAACGTCCGGCACCTTCAGACCGAAGAGAGTCGGCTTCGCTTCAAGTCGAGCCCGGCCGTCCTCCAGGTCGTCATCGACACCCACCTGGCCAAGTACGAGACGCCTTTGGCGGAGGAGATCAAGTCCCTCACCTACGCTTGACAACGTCGCCTTCACCGCCGCCACCTGGGAGGAGGCGATGAGGAAGAAGAAGGAGGCGAAGAAGATGTTTTAGGAAGCAGGGATGAACCTGCGAGAGTTCACCTCCAACTCCACCGAGTTCAACAAGAAGCTACGTCTTCGACGAGAGAAGGAAGGATGGAAGGGCAAAAGATGCTGGGAGTGGCGTACTGACGCGGAGAAGGATGCGCTGGGAGTGGCCGACCGGAGAAGAAAATCACCTCTCCCCCCACCAAACGCCTTATCCTCTCCTACTACGCCTCCCACTTCGACCCCTTCACCCTCCTGGCCCCAGTCCTACTCCGAATCAAGCTCCTCTTCCACGACGTGGCCCTGGCCCAGACGACTGGGACATGCCCATCAACAGGAAGGAGTTTCAGGAGCGATGGGAGGACTGTCAGGAGGACCTAGCAGGAGTCCCGGACATCTCCTTGGCGAGGAGGGCCACCTTCACCGGCGCCGACGTCATCTCCCTGCTCGGCTTCTCCGACGCCAGCAACAGGGCACACGGCTTCCGCATCTACAGCCACACCCACACCAACCGGGAGGCCATGCAGGCCGTGGTCCTCTACGACGGGCAGGGACGCCGCAAGGAGAAGACGCAAGGAGCCCTCTGCACCCTCCTCTTCGCCAAGGCCTCCCCCAACCCCGTCAAACTGGAGGATACGCCGGAGACGGAGCTGCTGGCCTTGGAAAAGGCCGCAAAGGCTCTGAAGACCGTCTACAACGAGCTTCCTCCCGACATCCAGGTGCGGGAGATGCGGCTGTACACGGACTCCATGATCGCCCTCCAGCAGTGCCACAATGGCAAGGGACCCACCATCTACACCAAGAATCGGATCACCAAGATCCGAGAGCTCCAGGCGGAGCTGGGCTTCTCCATCCACCACGTCTCCACCAGCCAGAACCCGGCGGACATGGCGTCCAGAGGCCTGTCCATCGGGGACATGAAGGAACCGGAGAACTTCAACCTCTGGTTCCACGGACCCAGCTGGGCGCAGGGAGAACCGCAAGACTTCCCCTCCTACCAGCACCCCACCGCCGCGGACATCAAGCAATACGTAACTGAACCAAGAA
>JASANA010003419.1:0-10990 GCA_030248095.1 Ptycholaimellus sp. GST1_10 | reverse complement strand
GTTCTTGGTTCAGTTACGTATTGCTCATGATGCTCTTCCCGCCCCATGCACACCAGCCCAACCAGATGGCCCCCGCTCCTCCAACTATGCACAGGGGCGCCTTCCAGAGCCCAGCAATGCCCAAATCACACCCCTATCGCAGACGAACAAGGGGGTCCTACGATTATCACCCACCACCCCCAGTTTGTTGTTTCACACCCTATTTTCGCGAGAGCAATCTATCTTCTGCAAGGCGTAGTATTGTGAGAATTGAGACTCCTGCCAATCCCCGCCCAACACCGATACCTGAGACTGCTGAGCATCAAGTGCCTGATGCAGCAAGCATGATTACTGTTTCAACTGATCACTAGTTTAATTAGCTTTTTTACCTAGCATCTTAATCATTATTAAGCATTTGAAACACCAAGTATGGCAAGATATTATGCTTTTGATTGTTTTTTCATGTTGTCTGATTTCATTATTACTCAAAGAATTGTCAGTAATGAGGAAAGCAAAATACGCAGGCATAAAAAGCAAACCTGAATCAAATGAGAAACGCAAAAATCATGAAAAGTAAAAATCATGAAAAGCAAACCTGAATTGAAAGAAATGCACATTTAATCAGGAAAGAGACATTAGGAGAGGTATAGAAGGCCAGGTGTTTTTTAGTATACCTGCACAAAGGGCTCAGCCAATCAGAGCTGACTCATTTTTTTAAAAGACTCTCAATGATTCACCAGCACTTCAGTCATAGTTTTGCTCACTTTCTCCACTCCAACTTGCTCCAGACCTACACTCTTGCTACCTCATAACCAACCAACAGTGGGGGTTATTTTTACCTGGAGAGGCTTTGAGATGGTTATAGATGGTTATGAGATGGTTATAGATTACAATGAGTAGGGCGAGTAGTTTTTGACCAAATTTCGAGTTCCACACGGCTGCAATTAATTTCCTTCAAAAAACCTAGCAAGCAGAGTGTTTACCTGAGCTGTTTTGAAGATGCTCAAAGCATTCATCAATATCGTGATATAGCAAATCCATCAATGCAAATAGTTCAAAGCAGAAGTGTAGGTGCATTTTGCAGGTGCAAATCTGTGAGGCCAACTGACACTGCTCAAGGACACACTTGCCTAAGGCACCCATTAGCCCTTCTGTCGCACATCTATTAGGACCGGTTTGTTTGGGCCATATTTTCAGGTCAACCATGACTGAAAAAGAGATTGCGCTGATGGATGACAAAGCCATGCTTAGAATGCCGAAAATACCTTATATCATAGCTAGATCTGATGGAGTTGAAATTGCAATACCATTACACCCAACTGTTTCAATTGATGATATAAAACCATTAATGCTCAATTCTAATACCAAAGTTACACTGAGCAAGCGAGGACGCCCAAAAGGTTTGCCTGAAATAGCCTTTGCATTTTTGCAAAAGTTTCAAATTAGGAGGACCAAACCCACCAAAAACCCTCCCAGCTAAACAGGTTGCTGCTAAAGAGGGATCGCAGCAAGGAGATTCACCGAAAGAGGCCTCAGCTAAAAAGCCTGCAGCTAAACATGCGGATAAAGCAGACAAACCACCACCAAAAAGTTGGCTGCATTCCTTTTTATTAAAACATTTTTGACCGCGGAGCGGCCCGAAGGGCCGCTCCGCTGTCTATAGAGGTTACTAAACTTTTGTCCTCATATATATGTATATATATGTTTCTGGAAATGCTGGGAACGGGCGAATTCTCAACGGATCTGGACAAACTTTTTTTTTCCTGAAAGGTAATAATTTGTTAGGAAGATATCGCAGGTAGGAACCGGTCCCGGACCATTTGAAACATCACTTTTTTGGGTAGAAAGGTTGAAAATTTGGGTATGCTGTAAAAGGCTCAATTCTCAACGGATTTTGACAAGCTTTTTTTCCCTGAAAGGTAATAAAATTTTAGGAAGATCTGGAGGAGTGGAACAAGTCCCGGAGCATTTGAAACATTACATTTTTTGGTAGAAAGGATGAAAAATGGGGTATGTTGAAAAATGGCGAAATCTCAACGGATTTTGACAAGCTTTTTTTGCCTGAAAGGTAATCATAGTTGAGGAAGATCTGGATGGCTGGAACTGGTCCCGGGGCATTTGAAACATTTATTTTTGGGTAGAAAGGTTACAAAATGGGTTATTCTGAGAAATGGCGAATTCTCAATGGATCTTGCCAGACGTTTTTTTCCTTGAAAGGTAATCAAATTTTAGGAAGATCTGGAGGGGTGGAATCCATATCGGAGCATATGAAACATTAATTTTTGGGTAGAAAGTTTGAAAATTGGAACATTTGAGAACCCAATAACGGGGTAGGTTATTATTTTAAATGTTTACAACCACATGTTGAAAATTAAGAAATGACTGGTTTTGGCGCAAAATTGCATGAAACTTGATGTGTACTTACACATTACGATACTAAACAATTGTATCATTTAAAATTTTTGGGGACTGTTGCAGGCGGAGGAGGAAGGGGGAAGCGCTCCGCGTTCACCTATTGCGCTTTGCGCCATATACTTGTTTTACGTTCTTTTCAGAGAAGAAAATGCCCATAGCTCCTGAGCATGAAAAAACGCCACCAACGCCCCTAGGTGATTGCTATGATGATATAACTATTTCACTACATCCACCAGATGATGGTTTTCAGCTATGTACTAGAAAGTCATAAGCTGTAATTTTCAGATGTTCTTTTAACAGAGCAATTTATGGGTGATGATGACCGAGGAGATAGTTCTTCGCCAGGTAAGGCTTCAAAATTATATTTTTTGCAATTTTATAAAATTAAGACATAATCGAGCCAGATCAAGTGAAGGTAATTACAAAACATGTCAAACGAAAGATTGTCATTACTCCTGACCTGGCATCTGGAGAAGTGGCTTCCAATTCAGGTGCTTTGATTGGTTAAACCATTTTGGTTTTATTCATTTCCAGCTTCACCGGACAATGCAACGACTTCAATCAGACGACCAACTGCATTTCCCCACTTTCCACGAATGAGGTCTCGCGCAAGCTTCAGACCGCCCTGGCACAGAATGCCGCCACCAAGACCTCATTTTATGCAACCACCTCATTTTACATATTATCCGCATCATTATGATTGATTTGAAATATTTTGCTGATTCAATATTTTTCAACAAATGCTCTTCTTGTGCTCCCCAAAAAAACAAAACAGCACCAAAAACTGGCTCAAAAATGCATTCAAATTGGACTATTAAATGTGACTAAACATGAGACTTGGCGATAAAAAAGGGGTGCAAAACTAATAGGAGGAGGGGTCAAAGCAGTTGGGAGGGTTGACGCACTTGCAGAGCTCCCTCTGGGAGGGGGTGTGCTGGCGGCAGCAGTTGGGGAAGGACAGTTGATTCTTCTTCTTCTTCCCAGCTTCCTCCTTGGCACCCTCTGTGGGCCCAGCTTCCTCCTTGCCGCCCTCCACACGGTCGTCGTCCACAGGCCCAGCCTTGGCATCCTCGGGGCGCTCCACCATCACGATCACGTCCAGGCCCTTCACGGGCAGCTCCTCCAGGCCCTCCATGGGGCGTTCCTCACTGCCGCCCTCTTCGGGTCCTGCCTTTGCCTCTTGATGAACATCCGCCTGAACTTGGATTTCTTCTCCTTCTTCATCCTGTCAAACCATCACTGTCTTTTAGTCCTATCAAAGCATCATCAACCTTTCCGCTTTACACATAGTCAGTGAAACCTCACAATTTCCCAAGCAGCAAGTGAAACATTAGATTTATCCCAAAATTCCGCATAAAGCATTCGATAAAAAAGGACCATGGGGCTGGTGACCTTGATCAGCTGGCAGCATAGGCAGCGCACTGGATGGGCTGCAGGCGTGGTGAAGGTCTGGTCAGCCATCTGGTCAGCAGTGGCATTCAGCTGCAAGTTTTGATCTTTATGGCCTAGTCAGAAACTAAGGAGGGTTTGAAACCAAGTGCTGATGCATGTCGCTGTCCAGGCGGCAGGTGCAGTACCAGGCGATGAAGCCAACGGTGGCCAGGGTGAGCTTCACGGCTCCAGCACCTCTGCCCACGTAGACATGCAACTCACCAATTTACAAACTGCCTCACTCAGGGGGCAGAATTCTGGCCAGAACATTTGACGCTGAAGTTTTAGTGGACAGGGACAACCTTTATTGTGCACAGAAAATTAGTGAACAAATGGGTTAGTGTGATTATTTGAAAAGGAAATGTCCTTACCCTGATGTTCAGGCCCACCTCCAACTTGCACACGGCGACCTTGATCTCAATCTTGCTCTCAATTCACAGCCACCATACTCAATGTTTTGAGGAAATGGAGAAGACTTTAGGTGTGGTAATTGTGAGTAAAAGGGTGGATGATGGAGTGGATGTTTGAGTAGATGATGGAGTGGGTGCTGATCGTTGTGCCTCCAGTCATTTGGCTGCCACATCTTGCATGGCCTGGAGGCAGGACTGCAGCTTGGCTAGGACATCCTCTCCAGCCAGCAGTCACCACAGGAGCACGGCCTTCTCTTCTCCGGCCTCCCTGGCCGCCACCTCAGCCGACCGCCGCTGCTCCACTGCCACCTGCCACCGAGCCTCCGCAGCCTCCTGACCCTCACCCGCCTCCTCTGCCAGGCGCCGCTGCTCCTCCACCAGGCGCCATTGCTCCTCTGCCAGACGCCGATGCTCCTCCGCCCTTTCCACTGCCGCCTCCACAGCCTTTCGACTCGCCCCATCCTTTGGCGCAGGGTGTAGGATGCATTCTCTGCAGCCTGTCAGGCTGCCTCTGCGCGGCAGACTTGGGCCTCGAGCTCGGCCCGCAGCTGTTCACCATGGGGTGTGCAGGTCCTGGCGCTCCTCCTGAAAGCACACCAATCATCAAGCCTGTAGAAACAAAGGCAGTAAAAGACCTTGGGCGGCGGGGTGGAACTAGGCTGGAACTTGAGCGTCTCCTGAAAGCTGTTCAGTCAAAGCTTGCAGAGTAGAAAAAGACAGACCTTGGGGTAGTTGATGGTCTTGGCGGTGTGGATGCGGGGCTCAATCTGAAAGCTGTTCAGTGAAAGCCTGCAGGAAACTAAAAAGGCAGACCTTGGGCTTGTCGATGGTCTTGCCGGTGGGGATGCGGGGTTTGATCTGAAAGCAGCTCACTCAAACCCTGCAAGAAAAATGATGAACAGACCTTGGTGGGCTCATTGACAGCCTTGGTGCGGGGCTTGATCTGGACAGTGGGCTGGGGTTTGTTGATGGCCTTGGTGCTGGGCAGGTGGGGCTTGATCTGAAAGCTGTTCAGTCACAACCTGCAAGACAAAATCAGAAATACGACCTGGGTGGTGGGCTGGGGCTCGCTGAGGCTCTCCTGAAACCTACTCAGTGCACAAGTCTACAGAAAAGATTGTAGACTGACCTTGCTGGACTCACCGAACTCTTCCCTTGCCTCCTTGCTCGCCTGAAAATTCCAGAGTCAAACAGGCAAGAGAGGGCTGAAAGATGGACCTGGATCCACATGGTGAACCGCCGCGGAGGAGGGCTTCTGCAAAATTCCCCTGCTTTTTAAACACCAATTGAGGCTTGGAATATACTCACCCAGAGTGACGCCACAGTCCTCGGCCCACTCCTCCACGGGCTCCCCCAGCTCAACCCCTGGCAGGGTGAAGATAGACTGTATCTATTTCGATAGCCTGACGCCATTGCAATTTGAATGGGGACAGAGCTATCGAAACCTTGCTGGCGCAGCCAAGGTAGTCAAAGTAGTTGTTGGGCGGCATGCTTCCGAAGATCATGATGGTGCTGAGAAAAGGGAGGATGAGAAGAGAGGTGCAATTGAGGGGAAAAATCGGGTCTGGCTTCCGTTGATGTAGTCCTTGTTTGTGAAGTTGTTGCAGAATGCGACGCTGGTGTGGTAGACGCAGCTGGAGCAGACCAGGCTGATCATGACGAAACCGATGATGACCCAGTGCATCATGACTCACACCGGCTATGTTTGGCAGGGGAACACAATGCCAGCCGGCTCATTTCCATACCCCCCTACCCCCCTCTCCCCCTTTTGGGTACGCAGGCCTTTGTCTAGACAGCCTAAGCTCACGCGCAGCTTTAAATGCGTCACCGTACTTGGTGGGCTAGGTTAATATGCTATCGTGATTTCCCACCTATATGCCTATAAACAGCATCCATTAATCTCCCGGGGTTCATCAATCAGTCAGAGTGGGGTGATAGAAAATCACCATAGTGTGATTTTATGCCTCTATCTCCCTGGTAATAGGCATCTACACCTGGGCATAAAATCACGCTATGGTGATTCTCTAACTCTGCACAAGATCACCATACCGTGTTTCACTATTTACGCACAAAATCACCATACCGTGTTTCTCCAAGCCCATACAAGATCACCATAGGGTGTTTCTCCAAACCCATACAAAATCACCATCCCATGTTTTTCCATCTACACCTTTTAACCAATCAGCGACGACCTCTCTTGCAACCTTGCTTGAATGATTTTGGGTCCTGTCGCTGCGCTCCGCTGTGCTCACGCCACCCCGATTTCACCACTTGATAAACAAAGTAGCAATTTGGAGCCTGGTTTTTGTGGTAAGAATCTGGGCCTCTAATGGGTTTCTGGTGGGCTTTCGGGTCTGGCACGCCGCCTACAGCCTCGAGATTGTCCTCGGCTTCAAGGCTTGCCTCCCTTTCTTCCACCATCTAATGCCTCAAACCTAGGATGGCCCCTCCTGTTCTTCCTCTCAAGTCGAGGCAAAAGTGCTGCGCCGACTGCCCCGCCGGGGTGGACGGGAAGCATGGCGCCCACCGCATCATCTGCA
This sequence comes from Ptycholaimellus sp. GST1_10, assembly GCA_030248095.1. Taxonomy (NCBI): domain Eukaryota; kingdom Metazoa; phylum Nematoda; class Chromadorea; order Chromadorida; family Chromadoridae; genus Ptycholaimellus; species Ptycholaimellus sp. GST1_10. The sequence goes on along the minus strand of JASANA010003419.1, from coordinate 4,215 downwards.
GCACCTGTGAAGGCATCTTCTGCCTGGCCGGCCTGGACCGGCACTTCCAGCCTCCGGGGTCAGCAGCGGTCGACTCCTGGACCATCCTCCAGACCCTCTCCGAGGACGGGAAGAAGGACACCTGCTTCCAAGTGCTCTGCTGGGACTGCGACCAGCCAGACGGCGCCGGCGCGGGGCCCTGGCCGATGGTCCAGCAGCTGCTCAACGGTGGAGTAGCTGTTCCCAACGACCTTGGCGCCCAGGCCGCCAACTACGCTCCAGTCGCCATCCAGGCTCCCGCCCTTCCGGCACAGGGGGCAGACGGCATGGCCGGTGCCCTGGCTCAGATGATGCAACAGTTTTTGCAGCTACAGCAAGCAGCTCATCAGCAGGCGGTCGCGGAACAGGCAGCTCAGCAGCAGATGCTGACGGACATGCTCCAGCAGCAGCAGGCGGCGCTGACAGCGGTGGTCGGGGCGGCCCAGCCACCGGCGCTGGCCCCGGGGGTCCCCCAGGCCCCGCCGGGGGCCGTCCAGCAGCCTGCGCCTGCCCAGCCCGCTCTCAAGGAGCTGCTTCCCAAGCTCACCCACGACTACCCGGTGTTCGACGGCACCGACATCGGCGCCTATGCTCACTTCCGCTCCTGGGCCCACCACCGCCTTGAGTCCAACACCGCCCTGCGCCCCGAGGACAAGTTTGCCTGGCTGCGCAACAACCTGGATGGGAAAGCCCTCACCAAGATCATCCTGCTGGACCAGCACAGCCCTACCGCCTTCACCGACGCCCTGAAGATCCTGGACGACAACTACGACAGGGCGGAGCAAGTCCATATGAGTCTTTTTCAGGAGTTGGCGGGGCTACAGCCAGTGGCTGAGGATGATCTGGAGGCGCTGGAGGAGTTTACGGATGGCTACCGCCTCATCTGTGCCCGCCTGCGCACGCTGGGGGTGGCAGAGGACGCGCTGGACACCCACACCTACACTCTCCTACAGAAGCTCCCGCCCAACCTGGCCCGCGACATCCAGAAGCAGCGGCTCCGAGCGGGGCTGACAGCGGTGCCCGGCCACAAGGCCCTGGAGGAGCTGCTCTTGGCAGAGCTCAAGCTACTCCGCTCCAGCGCCCAGGCCGATGGCTCAGCTCACGAGACCTCCTTCTTCCATTCCAGCTGCCCAGCCCCACATGGGGGCGGGTCACGAAAGCCACAGACTGGTTTCCAGGGTGGAGGGCGGAAGGATGGCAATCAGGGACAGCGTCCTCACCAGCCCCATCGGCCAGCCGGAGGCGGGGAGCAGGGACGGGGAGGCCAGGGCGGGCCAGACAAGCGGCCTGACCGCCGCTGCCCCTTCTGCGGCGCCGCCCACTCTGCCATCAAGTGCGGGGCCTTCAAGACCGCCTCCGAGCGCAAGGCTAACGCATCCAGCCGCAACCTCTGCTATTTTTGCTTAGGCAAGCATGCGGGCGGAGCACGGGGGTGTGAGGCAAAGTACAGAGGATGCGGGGTGGATGGCTGCCAGCTGCGCCACCACACCGCCCTCCACGGGGACTCCACTGGGGGGTCGCCCGACACTGCCCTCAGCTCCTTCTCCTCCACCAACCACGCCAGCCTGAACACCACCGGGCGCGCGGGGACTCCAACATCCTTCCTGGCCACCTTCAAGGCCTCCATCACCAGCGACCGCCAGACCACCGCGGTCCAAGCTTTTGTGCTTCTTGACTCAGGAGCAACTTGCAGCTGGGTGCGGGAGAGCATGGTGCAGGAGCTGGGCCTGCAAGCCTCGCCCTCCTGAGACCGTGACGGTCTGTACGGCGGCACTGGCCACACAAAGACCCTCGTCACCTGCCCCGTCTACCTGGTGGCGGTGGGCTGCGACGGGCGCCGCCTTGCCTTCAAGGCCTACCAGGCGGCGGTCCTCTGCCCAGACCTCTCCATCGGCGGCTTCTGCCTTCCCTCCAGCCTGCTCCAGCGCATCGGGCCCACAGAGTATGGGTTGGCCAACTTGCCTCCGGCCAGGGTGGAGTCCGTTGCGGTGGACGTCATCCTCGGACTGAACGTCTATGAGGCCGTCATCGGCTCCGCCTGCCCATCGATACGGCCTTGGACACACTCGGATTCGACCAGGACGCCGTCTCCCACTACTCCACAGTGGATGAACGCACGGCCTCTCTGGAGTCCCACATCTTCCGCGACGCCGACGGTGCCTTCCATGTCCCACTCCCTTTCAAAGCCAACGCGGCCTCTCTGGCCTCAAACTTTGCCCAGGCCATGTCCCGGGCGCGGTCGACAGACAGGCAGCTGGAGGGTGCAGAGCGGGAGGCCTACTACCGGGAGTTCGCCAGCCAGGCGGCGGAGGGCGTGATCATGCCCATCTCCGAGGCTGCTCTGCCCCGCGACCTCATCCACCACCTCCCGCACTTTCCAGCGCCGGGGCCCAAGGTCCGCCCAGTGGTTAATGCCTCCAGTTCCTGCGGAGTGCCTCCACGGTGCCTGAACGACTTCATCAATCCCGGCCCCAGCTTGCTCACGGAGCTTCTCCAGGTGCAGCTCTTCCTCCGAGCCTCATCTTTTTCTCTTGCAGCTGACCTGTGATGGGCATTCTACAGCCTCCAGGTGTGGCCAGAGCAACAGTCTGCTCTCCGCATCATCCTGCCTCGAGACTCCAGCCAGCCACTGTCACCGTCCAACTGGCAGCTGTGGCGCTACTGCCGGGTCATCATGGGCTGCTCTGCCAGTCCGTGGCTGCTTCAGGTCTGCATTTGGCTGCTCTGCAAGGACGCCATCGCCTCCGGCCAGCTCTACGGGCTCACGGCGGATGAGGTGGAGTCTGTACCCAGCCACACCTACGCCGACAACGTCATCTTCGGTTTCGGGTCCGCGGAGGATGGCGGACGCATCGCCGGCGGCCTCAGGGCTCTCTGCGCCTCCGCCCAGTTCAACCTCCGGTCCTTCGGCAGCAATGCATCCTCCGTCAAGGCCAGTCTACCCTCAGACGCCTACACGGGGGACTCAGAGTTCACCAATCTTGGCCTGGTCTGGGACCTTACCATGGACATGGTCGGCCTCAAGCCGGTGGACTTCAGCTTCCTCGAGGGCAAGCAGCTCACCGTTCAGCTCCTCGCCAGCGCCGTTGCCAAGCTCTACGATCCTCTTGGGTTCTTCACCCCCCTCACCCTGGAGGGGCGTTTGCTGATGCACGCAGTGCACGAGAAGTGCTGGGAGTGGGACAAGCTGGTGCCAGAGGAGCTCCAGAAGCGCTGGGAGCAGCTGCTAGCCGGGGTCCTGGAACAGGCTGGTGAGCATGCAGTTCCCCCGCTTCATCTACCGTGGCTCCGGCCCCGTCTACCTCATTGTCACCTTCGACGCCTCAGACACAGCCTACGGCTACGCCCTGTACGGCGGCACAGCCTTCACAGCCCACACCTCACTGCACCCTGCTCCTCTCTCGGGCTTGCCTCATACCCCTCAACAAGCGCAGCCTCATCATCACGGTGCCAAGGAGTGAGCTGTGGGCAGCAGAGTTTGCAGTGCGGGCGGCCAAGTTTGTCAGCTCCGTCCTGGGCCCCTTTGCCTCCATCATGCACTTCGTGGACAGTGCTGTGGTGCTCAGCTGGCTCTGGTCGGGGCAAGCACCCCGGGCCTATGAAAACAGGCAGGTGCAGGAGACGCTGGCCATCAGTCCAACCAAGGACTTCCGCTATATCAAGTCTGCCGAGAATCCGGCAGACTGGGCAACAAAGCCGCGTGGGATGAAGGAGCTGGGACAGCTCAACCTCTTCCACAGCGGCGCCTTGGCACCGTGATGATGAGGCCGCGCTTGTTGACGGGTATGAGGCGAGCCCGAGAGAGGAGCAGAGTGCAGTGAGGTGTGGGCTGTGAAGGCTGTGCCGCGTAGAGGGCGTAGCCGTAGGCTGTGTCTGAGGCGTCGGAGTTGATGATGAGATGGACGGGGCCGGAGCCGCGGTAGGTGAAGCGGGGGAAGCGCATGCTCGACGCCTGCTCCAGACCCGGTCGCAGCTGCTCCCAGCGCGTCTGGAGCTCCTCTGGCACCAGATCGTCCCACTCCCAGCACTTCTCGTGCACCGCGTGCATCAGCAGGCGCCCCTCCAACGTGAGGGGGGTGAAGAACCTGAGAGGATCGTAGAGCTTGGCAACGGCGCTGGCGAGGAGCCGAACGGTGAGCTGCTTGCCCTTGAGGAAGCTGAAGTTGATCTGGCTAGCAATACGAACCTGACCAACAG
>JASANA010003417.1:0-44442 GCA_030248095.1 Ptycholaimellus sp. GST1_10 | reverse complement strand
TGTCGCCTCTACGCTTTTCAGCCTTTTCTTATTTCACCCCTTTTAACAAGGGCCAGTATGAATCTCTTTGCCCCTCCTGATAAGTGGATTGGAGGTAGGCACTCTTGGGTGTGTTCATGGCTACTCAGCTTTGCTTCTAGGAGATGGATGAAGGATAGGAGAGGCATATCGCAGTGAAGAAGTGTGAGGGATAAAGGTGGCCGCTCATTTGCTATTGGCATTCCTTTCCAGCCCTATCCACGTCTTCCGCTCATGCCCTGCACAAACTTATGCCCATTGTGAATTCATACACATTGTCGCCAGGTTCATAAAGCCACATCCAGAGCCTCCGAAGTAGATGATGCATTCAATAATACGGCAGTTGCGCCTATATCATATTATTGAGAAAGACATTAGTGCCTGTCATCCGACATAATGCTACACTAATGATGCTGATGGAGGTCCATGGTGGCTTGAAGATGAGGAGTATGTGATGAAATGAAGAGCATTCTAGCTATGCAGGTGTAGAAGGGTGACGGGAAGAGTTCATGGGTTATCAGTTGGAAAGCCAAGTAGATCTGCCATGTTCACAGGACTTCATTTTCTGCATTCATTTTGTCTGCCCATCAATAACTAGCTAAGGCTAGAAGCTAAAGCCATATAGGAGTGCCGATTGAAAAGGTCCAGTGAGTTCATTTGGTCCAGCTGTATTGCATCATTTCCCAATTGCCCTTGCCACCGGCAATCACCTTAACATTTCCATCGGCTCCCATTTGAAAGCGCCAGGTGGGAGGACTTTTATGCCATTTGTCATGCCATGTCGAAGCTCTCTGTCCAAGCCAAAAGCCAAGTTAAGCTATCTGCCAAAGCCGGATAGCTGCCAAGAAGGGGGAATGTGGGTCAGTGTCTATGGCCCCACCAGAGGGGCCAACAGAGGACTGCCCATCTGCCAGGATAGGGGTGTCAGGGGGTCAATATCTGTGGCCCTGCCGGATGGGCCAGCAGATAATTGCCCTTGTGCCAAGGTTGCCCTTGTGCCCTTGTGCCCTTGTGCCCTTGTGCCCTTGTGCCCTTGTGCCAAGATGCGAAGTCCAGTTGTCTCTTCCGTTCTTGCACTCCGCACGTTGGGGGGAAGCCATGATGAAGAAGGAGAGAAGGCTGGGCTGTGGGATGAAGGGAGAGAGAGAGGAGGGAAGAGTGGAGAGTGGAGACTGGAGTGTGGAGTGAAGTGAAGGGCGAGTCAGGCAGACTGCCTCTATCCACACCCCGCGCCCCATCGCCCTTTGTGCCCCTCTGTCTGTTGTAGGGGGGTGAATGGGGGCGTGGCCAGATGTGTGCGTCCGATAAGAGAGCAAGAGCGGCTGGATGGAGGGAAGTGGTCTGAGAGGGGTGCACTTGTAGCGTAGGAGGGGGGACCAGTTGGGGTGTGCCGAAGAAGGGGATGGGTGGCGAATTTGCATTCCAGCGCCCCTCAGCCTAGGCCCTGGGCTGGCTGTTTTCAAAACATAGCCCTTTGACGTCACAGCCTTTATGCGCAAAAATCTGGAACCTTCCAGCGCGTCCAGAGATTGCGTTGCGGTTTCGTCATGGCCCAAAAAAACGGAGCTGCATGAAAAGCCCTTTTTGCCTCCAACGCAAAGTGTAGCCATCAGCCACAAGAAAATAGTTGGAAGTAATTTGTGGGCAATAAAATGAAATGAAAAGAAGAAAGCAGCGAAAGGAAACAGTTCAGAAACCGCTTGATAAAGGATGTTAGAGCCCCTGCAGTGGCCCTGTCTATCGGAGTGGGTACAGTCAGGTTGAAGAGCATGGCAGGGAGCTGCAGGCGAGTGCGGAGGATGTCTGGACGGTTGATCAGGCCGTCCGAAAGAAGCCTATCCAAGCCGCCATCTGTCAGTCAAGCCCTGCATATCCAATGTCTTCATCATTTTGCCTCCTGGCTGAGCCACAAAACGGTCTAAGTCTCGAGCCTTAGCCGTAAAAGTCCTGTCGGCTTTTCTGCAGAGCAGAGCAGCCAGCCGAAAAACGCTGTTTGCAAAAAGCAAGACAGCTGCCCGAAAAGATTGACTGCCTAAGCAGGTCAATTAGCCGGAAAGTTCGCTGATTGCTAAGCAATGCAGCTGCCCTTGGAAAAGCTTTCTGCCGAAGCAGAGAAGCTGCCCTTTGTCGGAGTTGAAGAAGGAGAAGGCGGTGTCGAAGCTTGGACCACAAGAGAGACTGGAAAATCCAGCCGAGAACGCACTCACCATATTTGTAGCTTCTAATGTGGCCATACTTATGTTAATAGGTTGATTATTTGCTTTGTCTTGCAATTAGGGACCAAGGAGCTGGAGATCATTATCAGATGTAGCCAAGAACATACAACTGGAGGCATCATCAAGCATAGCCTCGTCCTATTCTCACTTCTGACTGCCCTTGCCCTGCTGGGGCTTGGGGGATATTTTGCGCTGGCCTCGAGCAATTGTTTAGCATATTTTAGCACTCCTACAGAGGCTGCGTACACGGTAGACGAAGGTCTTGGAGCAAAGAGAGCAGGCATGGGGCCGGGTTTTGTCGTGAAGGGCGCGCTTGTGATAAGCGAGGCTGCCGGTATGCTTGAAGGACTTAGCGCAGACTGAGCATTTGTAGGGCTGGTTGCTATGAATGGCGCGCTTGTGATGGGCGAGGGTGCTGGAATGGCTGAAGGTCTTGGCACAGACAGGACAGGTGTAGGGGCGGAGCTTATCGTGGACGGCGATCTTGTGTTTAATGAGTTGGTGATCCTGGAGGAAGGATTTGGAGCAGACGGGGCATCGGAAAGGGCGCAGCTTTTCGTGCACGTCTTGTTTGTGACGCTTCAGGTCCCAGCGTCTGCGGAAGCTGCGTCCGCAGGTGGAGCAGGCATGGGGGTGCTGCACTTACTTCTGCTGCGTCTTCTTCGGATTGGCGGAGGCTGTCGATGTCTCGCGAGGCTCCTCCGATACTTCAATCGCTTCCTCTGCTTCCTCCAATCCTCCTCCCTCCTCGCCTTCCCCCGCCGCAAGGCTCACTTGTACTTCCGCCACCTCTTCCTCCTCCTGCTAAAATCAGCTATTTTGTCATGCCAGGTGGGGCAGAGCAGGTAACCTCTATTTCAGGACCAGTACGGGGAGTCGCGTTCACTTCTGCTACTGCTTTCAGCTCTGGCTGCGCTGCCACGAGCCCCGAGGCCTTTTTGTCATTTCAAACTCTCTGATTCAACAGCCGCAGTGACTAGCAACAAACTACCAAGGCCCGATTGAGGCTGGGTTGTAGCTGGGACTGGCCCGCCGCGCCCATGCTGACTGCCATGATCTTCTGCACATCCGCCCGCAGCCCATCCCTTCGCTGCACCACCTCCAGGCCGTCCAATGGGCTATATAGAGTCCAGGAAGAGGAGAAGAGGCTGCTATCACCTCCTGAGGCTGGCGTCCGGGGTGGTAGCGGAGAACGTGGCGCTCCAGACGGTGGAGGCTGTGGCCCTGTAGGGAGCAGCAGCAGAGTGAGCAGACGAAGGGGAAGTGGCCGCGGTGTCGCTGGGCGAGGTGCAAGCGGAGGCAGGCAGGCCTTCCGCACCAATGGGGCATCGACTGGGCAGAAGAAGCAGCGGACGCCGGATTTCGTAGCCATTTCCACTCTCTGGCTGGGGAGGGGAGAAGGGAGGGATGAGGCAGGGGGTCTGTCTGCGCTGGTAGAAAAGCGCGCAGTCCATCTGCCTGTAAAAGGGGGCATGCAAAGGCCCCTCTAGCCTGTGAGGGGTGAGGGGTGGCTTTGCCTGCGCCATATCAGGTCCAGCGATCACTGCTTCGAATTGAATGAATTCAAATACATGCAGTAATTGCGGAATGATGAATTCGGCAGACACAACAATTAACTAATGATTGGTTTTAAAAAAAGAGTGAATTGATAAAATTTTAGGAAGATGGACAATGTTTTCAAAGCTCGTAGTAGACATGATATGTGATGTTTTATTGCACCATCCTTTTCACCGCTCTTAATCAATAAATTGTTTTCTCATGTTACGTTTACTCGTAAAATAAATTATTGCACAGTACTTCTAGTGTACAATTCCGCCATTTTGAGTAAGCTTTCGATTCTACATATTTTTTCATTGCCCAAAAAATTAGGTCTTAAATGAATTTGCCGGATACATTAATGAACTTCAGTCTCCTTTTAAGCTTACAAGGAGTGCAAAGGAAGCGGGAAAGCCTCTAAAACATCATTCGATATTGATTGCCCAGTTTCCAGAATATCCTGCAAGATGGCCCCATCTTCCTAATCTAATTCAATCCCTATCCTCATGGCAGATGCCTCGGAGAGGGCTGCAAAACGGCCAGAGATTCTCGAGTCCAGGCAGCAGCTGACTTCCGCTTATCGAAGTAAAAAGCCCCACGCCAGTCTGCGGCGGATACGCTTTTTCACGGACTACACTTTTCATGTTCACAGATTAAGGTTATCAGAGTTGTATATTAGAGGTTGTTGAGTTTGAAATTATATGAACGATGAAATGAGTTTGGGGGTTTAGAAATGATGAAGGGCTGGGTGTTGGCGCTAGTCTGGCGACTGACGACGGCAGACCTGGCCTGCTTTCACACTCCGCTTGGTGGTCCAATCACTCGCTGCGTCACACAGGCATGCCCCACCGCTCTTACCCGACATCTTTCACCTATTAATGCTCCTCACCTCCTCGGCCTCAAAACCTCAGCTCAGATTTGTGACCGAAGGGCCTGGGCGCGTCCATGGGGGCGCTGGATAAGACCTGCTGCTTCAAGCTGGTCGGCGCCAACGGCACTACTACTCGAGGATGCACCACTCGGCTCAGCGAGGCTCATGCCATCTGTCAGCACCCCAGTGAGTTCGAAGTGTGATGAAACTATTTTTTCTAGTTTCAGACATAAGCTTTTTTGTAGCATCCGTTTTAGGATATTCAGCAAAACTAGCCTCAAAAAACTAATGCCCAAAAAACTTTTGACAGATTCTGAACAAAATATGCAAAAAAAATTTTGGATTTGAACAGCGAACCGAAATTTTTAAAAACAATGAAAGGAGGATAAAGACGTTATTGCAGAGGGATGTGGGCCACTAGAGGTTGAAGCACGTGAGCACCGCGTCGGGGACTTAGCTTGCGGCTGTTTTACCGATTTGTCCTATTTGCTCTGCTTCATTGGTGAACTTTTTCTTCAAATTGAAATTGCAGGTGCAACAAAGCTCCACATGTGAGCTCCAAATTTCTGTCGCTGTTGCTGTACATTATTTCATTTTATCTGTGACTGGTTGAAATAAGTGTTAATGCATTCTTATTCGGTTTTTTAAAATTAATTTTATATTAGTCTTTTGTTACTGCAGTAACTAGTTTTAGTGTGTTCGGCTTACTTTGTTTCAGGTAAAAGTTAGTGTTTTGTTTATGACCAACATAACCAATTTTACAGTAGCATCTGAAATTATGCCCAGTAGTCAGTTTCCTGGCGTCAGCCGCATTGTATCTATCTCATAAAGCCTTGCTCTTGTTCTTCAGTTATTCATTGACACCCTCATTTGTTCTAGCTGAGCCTGTTAGTTGCAATGTTCTGCCCCGGCGCTCTACAATCATGCTATCGTCCATCTGATTCTTGCATCCATAAATGTCTTCATCGTTCGAAAATGAGAAGAAGGAAGCGCGTAGGCGAGGCGAGGCAGGCAGAGAGGAGCAGACAAAAGGGAGGACTGCTGCGCATGGTATACAAAGCATGCAGCTACTCGGCTGGCGGCTAGAAGCATCCACCAGCAAGCACTCGGGGCCAGAAGACTTCCAATGGAACGGCGAGGCAACCCCAAGGCGAGGAGGGAAGAGAAAGGCGAATAGAAGCTCTCATCCAAGGCAGAGGCAGGGGGGCTATAGACAGATCTGTTTGTCCGGTCGGAAGGTGGATGTGTGTGGGCAGCGGAGCTTGGCCCAGTGGCCGGCGGAGCGGTCGGGGCCGGGGATGCACATGAAGAAGCTGCGGCCCTTGTCCTCCAGAGGACCGCTCAACAGCTGCGCTGCCGGCGGACTCAGCACCGAGCACGGCTGAGCCTGCCAACACCCATGCTCCATTACCCTGCCTAAGAACTTTTAGATCGACTGTCCTAGAATTGTTTTTGATCCCTAAGTTGGATATAGTTGTGCGAAATTTTAGAAATGTATTGCATTTTATTATTCTCATAGAGAATTCTTTATGGTATCATGCTAAGTCTAGTTATAGTTGATAATTTTCTGCTCTTTTTCTCGCCACAGCGGACTGTAAAATTTGGGAATCCGAAATAAAAGGCGAGGCAAAAAGAGGCCACCTCAAGACTGACGTCGGTGGGCACAGGCGGCGGCCGAGTCTCCCCCAAGCCTTCCCTGCCCTCCTTGGCCCGCTTGTCCGCAAACGGCCGGTTCCGGAAGGGCACGGAGCCGGCAATGTGCGGGTACTGCTGGCTGTGATGCAGCGGGAACTGGCTCTGCTGTACCTCCCCGGGCGTCGTCAGCGCCGTGGCCGCCGTCGGCCGGAAGAAGGGCGGGAAAATCGCCGCCGCCGGCTGCCCCGGCTGCAGCGGACTGCCGGCCCCACTCTGCCCCGTCCAGGAAGGATAGGTGGGCGCCGGGGACTTGGGCGGGATCAGGACCTGGCCTTGGCTCCGCCCCCCTCGCAGCTCCGACGGCGGCAGACTAGCAAGTCTGGCTGGCTGCGGCTGCTTTCCGAACAGAGCCTGCTGGTAGCCGAAGGAGCCCTGCTGCTGCAGCAGCTGCTGGGCCTTCAGCTGCTGCTGCTGGGCCTTCAGCTGGGCCTTCTGGGCCTTGATGGCGGCCAGCCGTTGCTGGTCCAGTCGCGCCGCCTCCGCCTTCTGCAGCTGCTGGCCGGACTGAATGCGCTGGGCCTCCACCTTGTGCAGCTTGCTGGTCTGCAGCTGCTGCTGTCTCAAGGCGGCCAGCTGGCGGGCCTGCTCCTGGGCCTGGCGCTGCTGGGCGAACAGATGCTGACGTTGTTGGGCCAATTTAGCCTTCTGCTCCTCCAGGGCGCGCAGCTCGGCCTGCTGCTTCCGCTGCAGCTCCAGCGCCTGGGCGTGGGCGGCCCTTTGAGCAGCAGCCTCCTGCTCCCTCTGGAGACGCTCCTCCTGGGCGGCGGCGGCGGCCCGGGCTCGCTCCTCGGCTGCTGCTTGGGCAGCGGCCTGAGCCTTCTGCTGGGCCAGGAGGCGGGCTTGTTCTTGTTTTTGGGCCTCTATCTGGGCGGCCAGGGCGGCGGTTTGGGCGGCCAGCTCGGCCTGCTGGGCGGCCAGCTCCTGGCGTTGAAGTTGGAGCTTGGCGTGGGTCTCCTTGTAGGCGGCCTCGGCGGCGCTGAGCTCGGCTGTTTTGGGGGGCGGCGGGGGCCTCTGGGTGGCGGGGGGCGGCTGGCGAGGGGACGAAGGGGGCGGGGATTGGGGGGCTGCTGGGAGGGGAGCGTTGGGTGGGAGGACGAAGGTGGGCGGGCCGCCGGCGCCGGGTGCGTAGTAGTCGTAGTCGCCGGGTGGTACGTCCACCTCGTACTCCACGTACTCGTACTCCAGCTCGTCGGGGGTGAGCTCTACCTGGTCGGGGTTGGAGGAGGTGCGTTTGGGGCGGTCGCAGCGGTCGCCGACGAAGACGAGGCCGCCGGGGCAGCGTCTGATGACCCAGAGGCCGCCGTGGTCCGCGTGCGGGGAGCACTGGTAGTAGCGCGTGTCGTCGCCCTCGTAGTAGCAGTAGATCTCCAGACTGGACTCCCCGAAGGGGCAGGTGTCGTTCTCGATGCAGCCTTTGAACAGGCGCACCGGCTTCGGCTGCTCGTCGGGGATGTGAGGCGGGTGGAAGGGCTGGGGCGGGGGGCCGAATCCAGCTGGAGCCCCGGGTGGAGGGGGGCCGAAGGCGCCGGGGTGCGGCCCGGCCTGGGGCGGCGGCCACTGGCCCCAGGCCTCCTCGTAGTGCGGGCGGCTGGGGTTGGCGGGCGGGGGGAGGGCGAGGAAGGGGATGATGACGGGCTGGGCGGGCGGGGTGACTCTACGTTGCTGTTGGTGTGCGGGTGAGGGCGCGGGGCGGCGTTCGCGGCCGACGGCGGAGGTGGAGGGGGCCTTGCCTTTGATAGGGGTGCGGGCAGTGGGCTGGTAGACGGAGGAGCCGCGGTAGGGGGTGGAGACGTACCAGGGGTCGGCCTCGCCGGGAGGCGACCAGGAGGTTCGTTGGTGCTGGGCGGAGCGGCTCTGCTCGGACTCTTTGAGGTACCAGGGCACCTGGACCTTGGCGCTGGTGTTGCCGGCCGGGGCGCCGACCTCCTGGCTTGGGGTCGCTCGAGTCGGCTTCGCTATGCCTCAAAGGATCCGCTTGGCTTGGTTCAGAGGCGAAAGCAGCTTCGAAGGCCAGCTTGCCCCTTTGAAGCAAGCAGTAAATAAAGTTCAAAATCAAATGGAAGATCAGAGACACTTGATTGTCTTTTGCTAGACGTTGGAAATGGTTTTGCCTCTGATGCAAGCCAAATGAATGTTGAAATTGATAACTCTCTGCTTACCTTCTTTGCTTACTTCAGTGGCAAAACTAGCCCTAATTCCTATTTTGCATCTGAAGCAAGGAAAGAGGGTGTCAATTGCGGCAGCACGAGTGGAGGGAGCAGTCAGCAGTGAGGAATGAAAGAATTGGAACTCACGATGAGGTGTGGAGGTGTAGACAGGCGGCAGGGTAGAGGTAGGGACTACTGAGGTAGGCGTGGAGGGCAGGAGCTGGTCAGGGATGGGCCCGTCGCCCTGCCAGACGCAGGCCTGGTGTGGCTGGCTGAACTGTGAGCCGGGGGCGCAGGGGAGGGTCCAGTAGAAGCCGCCGGGGCCGCACTGCCAGTAGGCGCTGGCGTCGCCGGGTATGGCGTGGTACTTGAGCGGGTCCTCCGGGTCGCACTTGATGTTCGTGAACTGGACGTCGCCGGTCGCTGCCGCCTCTGCGCTCAGCCAGCCTCAATAATTCCTTCTTTATTCCTAGCTGATATGAGAACATAAAAGATGATTGGAGGAATGCGGAATGAAAGGCTGGTACTCGTGCTGCTCGCAATTGGATTCACTTACCGCTAGAAGGCTTACCTGGTGCACATGAAGCCAAAAAGAGGGCAGGCTAACAGGGGAGGAGCAGGAGGAGGGCGACGGAGGAGTGCATGTGTAGAGGGGGCGCCGGGTGTGGCAGTTGGAGACTGGGCCGGGAGTCTGTCCCTTCGGCTGGGGGGCTGGGGGGATGAGGGCCTCAGGTGCGTGAAGGGGAGTGGGGAGAACTGCAGTCGCCTCTCAGCCTCTCCAGCTGCTGCGGCATTCGGCCTCTTCGTCTCCACCGGCGCCCCTCCTCCTCCTCCTGCCAACCGCCCTACACTCGCCCTCTGCCGCAGGCCAAGGGTCCTGGGAACATCCCCCCCTAGTGCCCCTCCCACTGGAATAGGAGTCAAGTAAGGGAGTGGGGGCACGCGAGTTGTTGGTGGATGGGGCAGTGTAGGTGGGGGCAGGGGCCTAGGGTGGACAGGGGAGGAGGAGGCAGTAGTAGTACTTCACGCCTCTCTGACAGACCCTTCTTGGACACCACGCCACTGCACGCGCCAGAAGTGGCGACCGCTCTCTCTGAGAATAACCTCAGCGCCGAGACTCTACTCATCCCACCCCAGCAAGACCCCCCGTAGCCCTATCTATTCCAGAAGGAGATCGCCTCCAGGCACTTTCTCAGGCCACTTGAAAGAGGGGATAACTGGAGTCCTGCATCTTCGCTACCTGCCTCAGAAGAGGTTGCCAGGATGGCGCAATGTGCAGGGACTTGGAGGAAGATGTAAGATGATAGAAGACTCTGCTGCCCAATCACGAAGGCCGACCCTCGCCCGCCGGCGGGGAAAAGTGGGTGAAACGAGCAGCAAAGCTGCTTAGACCTTTTGCCGGTGGGCAGGAGGAGGGGAACGGGGGGCGGTTGGAGAGAGAGAACAAAACCATGGCCAGCTTTTGGGCCCCAGCAAAGGCCCTCTGGGGGGTGGAAGGAATACTGGTCTCTCGCAGGCAAATGAAGCCGCCTCTGTTGCTTGGGGGGGGGAGACGACCAGAGCAGTGGAGAAGGATGAGAAGGCAGTGTGGAATGGGCTGGCTGGGGGGGTTTTGTTAGGGAAAGAAAAGATACTGACTCCTCTCACCCCCCTGACCAGCGTCCAAACGGCGGCGACCTTCAGCGCTTCATGTCATCAGGCCTCCCCTCTCTCCCCCTCCTAGTGTCAACACTGGCTCGCATTGCACATTCGGCCAGCGGAGCAGCGGCCTCAAAGTGCCCCATCCTTCACTCCTCATCGCCCATATCGCCGCCCTACACCGCCCTTTCCCTCCATACCCCTACCCCTACCCAACAACCTCCCAAGGCATACTAGCACCCAGAGTGCAAGCCATAGCCTGGTGGGGGGCTGTGTCTGTGTAGGTGTGCTTTGGTCCGGCCGTCCATGGAGTGCTGCGTAGGTGCGCAACCTCCGGGGTGCACCGAGGGGATGGACAGTGGGGGTGGTTTAAAAAAAGGGGGGTGGCTGGTGGACTGCTGATGGTGCGCGGCGTCCAGGAGAGCGTGTACAGGAGGGGAGGGTGCGCGGTTGAGTGCCCGAGGGCCTCTTCGCGTGACCGGATCCCCCTAGCTGCGAAAAGGGAGAGGCTTCGTAAGCAGGGGGGTGTTGGGGGTGGGGGAGAGGAGGGGAGGTAGGGAGGGGGGTGAAGACGGGTGTGGAGGCCCATGTCGCTCCTCTGAAGGAAGACAATTGGCTCATTGAGGAGGCGTTTTTAGGGGCGGCCTTTCTTTAGCCAGGAGGCCTCCTCAGACGTCGCTGCTTTTAGAGCGGATTTGTTCCACCGGCTGGCGGCTGCAAAAAAACAAAGCCGCCTCCAGCTAATGTGCGGTCGGTTGCCCGTGTTAGAGACGCTTTGGGCCAGCACTGAGTTTGCCAAAAGTTCCCTGCTGGATTGGAGACCTGCTGGAAACCCTTTCCGATTCTTTGGAATCATCAGGAACAGAGTGCCTGATAAATGTTATGGTATTTTGAAAAAAACTATGGGTTTCCAAACAATTATTCTAAACTGTGGTTCACATACAACCTAAAAATAGAATCTGATGTGTCACTTCTGTTTTTAAAAATTAACTTATGGAACGTAGAACCAAAATTTAAACGTTTGATAGTTGTAAAGCAATTGCCGTAATTTATGAAGCAAAACAACTTGAAGGGCATTGTGAAAATTGCTATAGAAATTCTCTTGAACTGTAAGTTTCTTAGACGTTTTTAGAATTACCGAAAGAAAGGGGTTTAATTGCGGTTTGCTCTATTAGGAGGAGGCGGATGGAAAATTGAAGAAAGACGAGATTTGGGCGAGGTGCCTAGACATTTCGTAGACCATGTGATCTTGAAAGACGGAGTTGCGGATGCGAATCTCCTGCGGCTTCACCACAGGAAAATTTTCTTCCAAAGTGAAAAACGTTATATGCTTGCAACCTTACTTGCCAGGAAAGGGTTTAATCAAAGTCCGAGAAGGTAAATCAACTGAAGCGGTGCGCTAGGGCGCTGAGCCTTGATAGAAAGGATTGGGATATTCCATTTATCTTCATACACTAGCCAAGTACATCTGAGGAGATGTGGGCTGCCCAGAGGAGGCTGGGAGTGAGTTCAAGGGAACTGACCTCCGAGCCTCTGACAGCCCCTTAAATACAGCTCTGTAGCACTCTGCGCAAGCCAACAGATGGATGGGAATGGACTTGCGCTGTTCTCCCCTTCTTGCTGGGACGCTCCCCGAGCGCCCATACGAAGGGAAGGCTGCCACCAGCACACTGGGGGCCCCAGCGGGGTGATGGCGCAGAGCAGAGTGATGGGAGCTACCATCACCAGGCTATTCCCGGTGATGGCTGGGGGAAACAAGAGATGGGATGGTTTGGAGGGTAAATCACAAAAGTTCTTTGGGGGATGGAGATGGAGATGGATGTTCTTCATTGGGTGATGGCCTTGAGTTCCGGGGGATGGAACAGTTCCTCCCGTTGATGTCAATCGCGATGGAACTTGAACTCGAAATCTCCGAGAGCTGCTCTGAGTCCAGGCGGAGTGATCCGATGAAGGAGTCTCCTGTCGGATGGCGAGCATCCAAGGAAGTAGATGGCCGCTCCAGCCGCGGCGAGCAAAATCAGAGAGAGCAGGATCCACAACACTATGGATAGTACTGGTCTGACAACTGACTTGCTGAAGTCTGACGCCGCGGACACTGATCCATGGATGAGCTGCTGCGCGCCGTGTGTCCAAGTGGACGTCCAGAGGCTGACAGCCTCTCCGGTGGCGCGGATGGCGTTAGCAACTCCGTCCGGGTTCAGACTGAGCTGAGAGGTGTAGTCGATGGTGGCCTGGAGGGTCCGATCGAGGAGTGGCAGGCGCAGAAGGTATCCCGCCAAGGCTGACGGCGGGAAGACCACCTGAGCATGGAAGAGTGGGGGAGCAGAGAACTCCAAGTGCGGAAGCAGGCGTGGATGATGTGGGAATTCCTTCTCCACAACATAGACCCTGTCCTCCATACTTTGCCATGCCTCCGTTCCTCGGAAGTACTCGTTGGACTCCGGGAAGATGAAAGGCCACACCTCTCGACAAGGAATCCGCGGAGAATCTGCCACCAAATCAAAACCAGAAGGAGGCCAGAAGAGCAGTCTCCCCTCAATGGTCTCCACCGGAATGAAATCGGGGCAAATCTCCCCTTCATCCAACCGATGGTCGAGATGGATCTTGGCAATCTCCACCTTTGAGCAGGGCGTGACATAGGCCACATCTCCTACCACCTCCGCTGTGATGTTGCTCAAGCCAAGCAATGCTCTCACTCCATGCGTGGGGCTGAGTTGGATCAGTTGGAGCACTAGCTCCAGATGGAGGCGTCCCAAATGACAAAACTCTACGTGGGCGTAGGAGAATTTCTCCTCCAAAATCTCCTTCACTGACTGGTACAGGTACTGCAGTTTCGGATTGATGGGATCGTCAGAGAAATCCGGAAACTCCCAGTTTGAGTACTCGCGGATGAGTTTCTTATCATCCGGGTGACGAAGAACCGTCGCACCCACAGTACTGAAAGTCTCTCCCCACAGGTCCAGGAGAGGACCTTCTTCCGTAGGGTAGATTATGCTGGATGGCAGGCAATCTGGACGGAAGTGCTGTTCTGATCGCGTGTGGTGAAGCACTGTCAGCGCAGTTTGCAGTTCTGGGATGATAACGTAGGGCGGGTTGATCTGAGCTTCAAAGATTCCCTTTCGCTCGAAGGGGCAGTGATAGCGATCCAGATCAACCTCCCAAATGATGGACCATTGGTCCGAGACGCACTTTCTTTCCGAGAAATCGCAGTCTGAAAGTGTTCCCAGGTTGGACACTACCTCATCCTTGGACATCACACTGATCTGTCCTTGAGTGATGATGAAGTTGGAGACCTGGTTGATCTTCTCATAGCAGCACCACTGATACTCCACTTTCAGTGAGTGATTGGTTGACCTGATGCCTGGAGCCACTTCGTACAGTTTTTCCAACTGGAAGTAGTCTGCTCTGATCGCTGCGCGACAGAGGTTGGGAGGCACAGGGGTGTGGCGGATGCTGCTGTGGATGTCGTTGAGCAGTGCTTGGGTGCCGAAGAATCCCATCGTTGTATGCACAGAGACGGTCTCGTAGAGACAACGATAGGCGGGAAACAAAGGCACTGTTCCGGAAGGAACCCAGAGCGTGACGTTGTCCCTGATGAACAAGTCCTTGGCAACCGGGAGCTTGCATTTCCCTGGCAACTTCGGGAGGCGGATGGGGGTGCCCGAATGAGGTGCCGTGAGGCAGACCTGGAAGTTGTAGGGATGCATGGAGCTGTTGAAGGGTTCCGCGGCGGCTTCGCTTTGCCCCAGGAAACAGCTGATGAGCGTGAGACACAAGAACTGTGCCAAGCCCTTCCTCCAGCTTCTCCTTGGGGAGCGTCGACGGATGGATGCCAGGGATTGGGGGACCTCGACTCTGCAGGAGGGGAAAACCTGCTTTTGCAGGTTCGGCTTGGGCCCCCGCGAGAGGGAAAGGTCAAGAGATAGATTGGGACCTGTCATCATCTCCGCATCCTGCGCAGCAAGGGACTGCACATGATGAGCGCTGAGGTGCGCAAGCGAGGAATCGAAAACCGCTTTCATCTCCGGTTCCCACTTTGCCTTCTCATCCTTGATCGGATGAGCATGGGTGTGGAAGATGGCAGCTGGGCGGGGTTCGAAATCCTCTGCCTCCTCCTCTCTGTAGGAGACGTGCTTGGAGAAGTCGAGGGCACGAGTGTCCTCCGGTCTCTTGTGCGGGCGATGGATTCCCGTCTGACTCCGCATCTTAGGACGAGGGGCGTCCTGCGCTTTTGTCTCTGGAAGAGAGACTTCCTCCTCATGCTCAATCTGCTCCTCCGCAGGGGGCGGTGGGGGGTGTTGAGGCTGAGGAGGTTTAACGCTTGATTCTCTCAACAGAGGAATGAGCGTGCGCAGGTGACGGTTGAGGATCCGTCCTGTGCTGACGCGCAGGTCGGCGCGTCACACAAAGCCTGTGGTCTTGTCATGGATGACGCGCATGATGATGCCCAGGCGGTAGTTGCACCGAGGCTGAGAATCATCGGTGAGGAGACAGATCTCTCCCACCTCTGGCTTGCGCGTGACTTCCCCTTTCCTGGGGGGGAAGCGAGCGTTGCGCTCTGCTGCCAGCAAATCTGGCAGGATCTGCTCGAACTCCATCCAGGCCTTGTTGAGGCGGAACTCTGCCTTGGACCAACATTTGGCCAAGTAGTGCAAGGAATCCTCCTTGCTCAGGAAGTTCGGATCCTCCTCCGTCTTGTCAAGGGCGACGGCTGCTGGCAAGGCGAGACGGCTGGAGGGGGCCACAAAATGGAGAGGAGTGATGACTCTCAGATCATCTGGCTCATCTCCGAGCACAAAGAGTGGCCTGGAGGAGATCATCGTGCATGTCTCTGCGAGCAAGGTGCGGATGAGCTTGACGGGTTGTGCCTTGCCCTCCGTCAGGCGCTTGAGGACCGCCGAGGTAAGGCGGACCATGGATTCTGCGGAAGAGTTGGAGGCCGGATGGCCTGGAGGCGCGAATCTGGTCTGAATCTTGCGCTCCGCCAGGAACGTCAGTACCAGATGCTGCTCCTTCACCGGAAGCTCTTGAACACCCAGGCAACGGTTGAAACAATCAAGCGGAGCCTTGATGTTGGAGCCGTTGTCGCTGTAGGTGATGAGCGGAACTCCTCTTCTCGCAAAGAGACGTCGGAAGGCAAGCATGACTGCTTCTCCTGAGTAGCTCATCAGAAGCTCCGCGTCCAGGTTCCTGGTCACAGCGCAGGTGTAGACCAAGATCCAGGCCTTGACTTGATGCCAAAGGTCCTGACGACGCTTCTGCTTCTTCTTTCTCTGTCTGCATGATCCCTGCAGGGCATCTTCCTCCTCTGGCACCTTTGGAACCAGGACTTGGATGGGTCCTTTGATGTCCATGGTGATGAAGGAGAATGCGACAGAGACCTCTAGTTGCTCCTTGGGGATAGGAGCGAAAGAGGGCGCGGCGAAAGGGGCTCCCTCCATGCGAACTCAGATGAGGCATCTCTTGATGACTTTGTCCATCATCTTTTGAACATGATGGACCTCGTAGATCCACGAGAATGCGATGGTGGATAGTTTCCCCTTGAAGTGGCCAGTTGCACAATGCATGTCCCTCGCCAACATCTCCGTCAGGATGTGTTGGGCGGGGAGCAAGATGCGAGGGGCACATGAAAAGACCGAGTCGGAGAAGGTGGTGCGGTTGACCACGCGGATGATACCCCATGTGTCTAGCACCGTCCTTCTTCCTCTGCATTCCTTGTGGAAGAATTCTTCCCAACGCTTACCGGAAGTGTTGGGATCATCGTGGAGAGCTTGCAGCTTCTTAAGCAGCTCGGGAAAATGAATTCCCTGAACATGCTTGAGCCATAGCTCCTCCGCGTGCTTGAGCTCTCTGGCCAAGAGCATCAGTTGGGGCGGACGCTGGGGCTTGGTGGAAGATGTAGGCCGTGAGCTTGTAAAGCCACGTGGCTGACTTCTCCTGGTAGCGCGAGATCAGGAGGCCTGCAGGGCCCGGAGTTTCCTCCTCTGAGGAAGACTCCTTGAAGGTTGACGCGACGAGAAGGGTCGCGGGAGCCTGTTCCTGATACTGTTGCGCTGTTGCCGGGAGAGATGACTCCTCTACCTCCTTAGGAGGAGGAAGGGGGTTTCCCTCCGGGTCTTTGCCCTTCCAAAGAGCTTCCGGACCATGGTACCAGAGGAGCTGAATGGAGGGCTCTGAGAACTCCTCGAAAGACATCACTCGCGTTCCGAGGTCTGAGGGGTTCTGAGTCCCGACCACATGCTCGAGACGGAGACCCAGTTCGTCTCGGAGGTCTCTGACCTTTTGCACTCGGTTCTTGACAAAAACCGAGGTGGTCGCGGTCTCTCCAGCCACTTGCAGAAGTGCGATGCGGCTGTCGGAGAAAAGAGACCAGCTGGTGGGCTGGAAGCGGCGCGGCAAATGTCCCTTGAGGTACTTTGCCAGTTGAGCTCCCTTTAGGAGCCCCAACAGCTCTGCCTTGGGAATCTCTCCTCGCAACTTCTCAGGATTGGCGAAAGATTTCGCCAGCAAGAGAGAGACGTAATGCGAGGCGTTGTGGTGGCAGAGCTTAGGTCCGCAGGAACGGTGCTCCTTCAGCTCCCTGATGTAGGTTGGCTGATCAGAGCATCGCGTCCCCTTCCCCTTACGGGGTTGTTGAATGTAGGCCGCGATGGCGTGGCCTATGACTGAGGCGTCAGTGAAGACGATGAGAGACGTGGGAATCTCCGAGTCCCAAATGACTCGGCGAGGAATCTGGATTCCTCCCAGCTGGGTCAGATCACTTTTGACCTTTTCCCAATCTTCCATCAGTTCTTCTGGAATGGTTTCATCCCATTCCATCTTCCGCGTGACCGTGAGGTCCTGGAAGAGGATCTTTGCTCGCAAAGCCAGAGGAGCGATGAGACCCAGAGGGTCCCAGGCTGAGGCTGCCATGGAAAGGAGACCTCGCCGCGTGTTGGCTTGTCTAGCCTTGACGCCGGGGACGAAGAACTGGTCCGCGTCAATGTTCCATTTGACGCCCAAGACCTTGGAGTTCTCTCGCTTTCCTCGATCTACCTCCTCGATGCGCTCTTCAAAGCCCTTCGCATTGGACTTGAATTGACGCATCGTCATCTTGGCTTCGGCATAGATCTGTTTGACCCGGAGGCTCTTCGCGACTGCTTCTTCGACCGTCTCTGCTCCCCAGTAGTGGTCGTCCACGAACCGGTACTGGAGATCTTCACAGAGTTCGGGGTCGGAGTTGCGATAGAGTTCCAGATGCTTCTGGATCACCCAGAGTGTGACTGAGGGTGATGAGGAAAGGCCGAAGGGGAGCTTCGTGAACCTCAGCTCGACAATGTTGTCGGTGACCGGAGGCCTTCGGAAGTCCTTCAGCCAAAGAAGCCTTGTCATGTCTTGAAACTCATCCTTGAGCTTCAATGACAAGAAACACTTCTTCAGGTCTCCCGCAACCAGATACCGCGGAAATCTGGTGGAGAGAATGACCTCTAGGAGGTCCTGGACCATATTTGGTCCGGGACAGAGGTAGGAGTTCAGCGATTGATTCCCGTCGAACTTTGAGCTGGGATCAATCACTAGCCTGGAAGGCGTGGTCGGGCTGTCCGACTTCGCAACTGCGAAGTGTGGAAGGTAGACCAGTGGCCCCTTGGGAGGGAGACGAGGGTCCACTTCCTCCAGCACTCCATCTCTGACGAACTCAGAGATGAGACCTTGATAGGCCTCCATGGCCTCTGGACCTCTCCCCTTCAGAGTCACACAGAGACTCTTTAGGCGAGAGAGCGCCATGTGCTTCCCCGAGCCGATGTGGGCTGGGAAAGGCTTCCAAAGCGGCAGGGGAACCACGTAGGTTCCATCCGCTTCCCTTTCAACATGATCTTGAAAGGTTTTGAAGGCCTCATCGACGGTGGTGCCTTCCATCTCCTCCTCTCTGACGCCAGAGTTTTCTAGCGAGAAGTAGTTGGAGATGGTCTCCTCAATGGAGGAGTTGATGAGACAGGCCACCTTCCGCGATGCCTTCTTGGACAGGTTTCCCCGTGCCGCAGTTCCTCCGATGAGCGGACCAAGTGGAGTTCTGACCGCCACCAAGGAGCCGCTGATGGGCACGGAGGTGTTGGAGGGATGGAAAAGGATGAGAGTGGCCAAATCCATCCCTATCAACAGATCCACCTGCTGTTCGCGAGGACGTTGAGGGGGTTTGTCCTCCTCTCGCATCTCGGGGAAGTGTCGGTCTAACTTTGCCCATGATTCCTCGTCTTCCAAGGCCAAGACCTCGATCTTGGCACAGACCTCTCCGTTCCTGCTCCAGAAGGAGACAGGAAGGTTGAAGCCGTTGTCCGCCACCAGCTCCACGTAGTGCTTCGCGAAGTTGATGTTCTCCGGTCTTTTGGAACCGAAGTATGAGGTGGCGAAAGTCTCATGATCTAGCGGAGCTAGACCAAGCTGCTCTGCGCATCTACGGCTGACTATCGTCACCGTAGCTGCAGTATCCAGCAGGGCGAAAACCCTGAGACGGTGTTCCGGGAAGGCCGGGTTGAACAGTTCCGCGTGGAAGCTGAACAAATGGGTGGAGGCTGATTTTGGAACCAGCTCCCCCACCTCTGGTCTTGGAGCGCCCAAGTTTGCGGTCAAGATGGCCTTTCCCGCCTTGCCCTCCCGCCTTGGACCGGGCGTCTGTGCCCTTTTCCAGGCGGTGGCTTGTGAGGGGAGCCTTTGTTGGCTCTTTCCGCGACTCTGAGTCGCACGCCGCGAGGGAGGCGCCTTCTTCTTCAAAGGTAGCCTTCCTCTCTCCCGCGATTCGGAGGAACGGGAACAGATCGCTTGGTGATGCCCAGTGCTCTGACAAGAGGAGCACTTGACAGTGCGCTGGCACTCCGCTGCTGAGTGATTCTTCTTCAGACAACGGAAGCACAATCCTAGCGCCACTGCTCGATCTCGCCGACTTCTTCCGTCGGAGTAGGTCCAGCACTTCTCCCAAGCATGACTGGCCTGTAAGCAGAACTCGCAGTTCTGAGCCCTCGGTGTCGACGTTCCGGGGCTTTTGGGGGCCCACCGAGTGGCAGCCTCGGTTGGTTTGGGCCCTGCGGGCTTGACACCAGAGTTGTTCCAGGTTCTCGCGGGCAGCGGCTTGCGAGGCTGAGACGAGTTGATGAAGATGGCAGCGGGAGGGTTGTGACCTCTGTCTCCGTTGCCCTTCTGATGTCTCGGTTTCTGCCTCTGTTCCTCCTGCTGTGGCAGGTTTTGGACGGGCACCCCCGCCGTAGTTGCCGCAACGTTGCTGAGCTCCAACCGTCGTTGGAGATGGAGCTCAGGTTGGAGCCCCTTGACAAGGTGGTCAAGGGTGGTCTCATGAAGGCTGATGTTCTGTTTGATGAGACCTCTCATCATCCTTGTTCGCAAGGTCTGATTGAGTTTGGTCAAGACAACATAGACCAGGGGCTTCATGAGATCCTCCGCTACTTTCCTTTGGCGGAGGAAGTTGATGCTGTTGGTGAGAGAGTCGATGAACGACTCCAAGTTCGTCATATCTCTCTTCACCTCTGGGAGACTGCGGATCTGCTGGAGGACGTTCTCGATGGAGTAGGTCACGTCTCCAAAGGTTTCCTCCAGGTTTTTCATCCCAGTCTCATAGTCCTCTTTCGACACGCCAAGGTGTCGAATCTTGTTTCGGACTTTCCCGTGGAGCGCCTTTTGCAGCATCTGCATCCACATGGCCTCTGGGAGGCCTGACAGATCCAGGAAGTTCTTGAAAGCCAACTTCCAAGCCTGGTACTCTGTCTGGAGCCCCGAGAATTTCGGAATCTCCAGGGTTGGGAGGGAGACTCGCATGGCTGCCAACTCTTGCGATCTCGTCTGTCCCTCGATCAGCTTCGTGAGGGCCTCCTGAAGGCGGAGGTTTTGCTCCACAAACCTGTCCGACGCAACATCTGCCTCCGCAGGGACCTTTGGTGACTTCTTTGGAAGTCGACCTGATCCAGGAGGATCCTTCCCGGGACCTCTCTTGTCTGGATCATCATCGTCGCTTCCATCGCCATCATCATCATCCGGAGGGTACTTTCCTCCGGAGGCTCCCTGCTTTGGAGGGGGTGGCGGAGGAGGGTTGGCGTCCCTTTCCTTCTCCCCACCTGTGCCACCATTGGCACCTCCTGCTCCGGATCCAGACGCAGGAGTAGGCGGATCCCTGGGAGGGGTGGGATCGCCTTGGGAAGTACCTTGAGCACTGCTCAGATGGGGCTCTTTTGAGGGGTTCCCGGCGGTGTCGTGACCGCCAGCCGCGTCTCCCGATGCAACTAGGAGCTCCGAGACTGAGGTGTCGGAAGCCTGAGTCTCTTTTGAGATGCTGGGAGCCGTGTCTGTGGGCTTCCCAGCGACTTGCGCGCATTGGGCCTGGAGTTTCTGCAGTTCGAGTTGTGCCTGAGTCAACTCTCCCAACAGCTCCTGCGAGCCCTTCTCCTTCTTTTGGAGATCCTGAATGAGATCCGCTACTGTGGTCTCATAGCACTTCTTCTCGTCTTGCGAGGAAGCGAACATGGACAAGCACAATCGGCCCGCCTTGGGCCAGTGCTCGATCATGTAGTTGATCAGCTCTCCTAACTCTGTGTCCGGGGGTGGCAACTGAGCCACTCCCTTCTCTCCTCCTTCCTCCGTCTGGGCCTCTGCTGCAGAGGTGAGAGGGAGGTGAGGAGTAGCGAACAGGGCTTCCTCCTTTCCACGTTGTTTGAGGGCAAAGAGGGCCTTCTGGGTGACCTCCAGATTGGCTTTAGAGCTCTTTGTCTCGAGTTCCGCAAGATGTTGCCTACGCTCAGCGTCTGCAACCATCTTTTCAGCCTTGGAATGGCTGTCCAGAGCCGCTCTTTTGAGTTGCTTCTGTTCAGCTTCCAAGTGAGCCTTCGCCGCAGCTTCCTTCTTTTCGAGCTCCTGCTGTTGAAGCTTGAGCTGCTTCATGCGAGTGGCGAGGTGCTTGAGGGCACCTTGGGCTTGTCTCTCCGCTGAGTCCTTGGCCTTAGTGGCCGCCTCAGCATCCTGCTGAGCTTTCTCAGCGGTTTCCTTCCAGAGCTGTTGTTCTTTTAACAGCTTCTGGGTCTCTTGTTCCCATCGGAGCTGTTTCTTTTGTTGCTCCACCTGGGTCTCGGAGAGCTTGGATTGCTCCGCGAGTGCCTTAGCTTGATCTGCCTTCTTCTGGGCCTCAAGCTCAACTTGGCGCTGCTTTGCAGCATCTGCCGCTTTGCGTTCAGCGGCGAGTCTGGCTTCCGACTCCGCCTTGGCTGCCTTGGCAGCTTCTGCCTCGGCCGCCTTGGCAGCTTCTGCTGTGTTGTTTGTGGTTTGGGTTTGTTGGTTTGGTGTTTGCTTGGCCGCCTTGGCAGCATCCGCTTCGGCCACTTTGGCCAGAGTGGCGGTTAGGGTGTCGGAGACAGCTTGTTCCGTCTTCTTCTTCTCTGCCTGCTTCCTGGCATACTCCTGTGCCGAAGCAAGCGAGAGTTGAGTGAGTTCCCATTGTTTCTCTCTCTCCCTCCGTTCCTGCCGTGCCTTCATCGATGCCTCTGCATCTGCCCGGGCCTGTGTCTCCAGCCTCTTGACCTCCTCCCTCTCCCTCTCCAACCTCTCCAACCGCGCCTCCTCGTCTCTCTCCTTCTTCTGTGCCAGTTGCCAAAGAGTTGGCTCTGGCTTGGCTGGGGAGAGAGGTGGGGGTGAGGAAAGCTGAGTGTCCTATTGAGGAGAGGAATTCTCCTCTTGGACCGGAGAAAGTTGGGCCATGGACCGAGGAGGAGAATCTCCTCTGTCCTGAGAACCACCGGTCTCTCCGACCTCAGAATCCAGCTCCTGACCTGTTTCCAGGTTCAAGGAGTCCCAGGAGGGAACCTTAGGGAGGCTCTCTCCTTCCTCTCGGTGCGTCGATGGAAGGGAAGAGGACCGGGAGGACTTTACCTCGCGGGCCGGGCGCTTCCTCTGCTGAATGTCAATCCCCTCTGTGGAGAGACCTTCGGTCTCTAGAAGCTCTGTGTAGACCTTCTTCAAGCCCAGCGAGATGACTGGGGGAAAGTTGTTCTGCCAGAAGCCGAACAACCGGTTGTGTGACGTCTCAGGCTTGGACTCTAGCCTTTGCAGGAAAGAGGGCTGAACCTCATCCTGCTGAGACTCACACGTGGCGCAGAGATGGCCGGTAGGATGCTCTGCCACCAGGGCCATACCCTGGGCAAAGGCATCAACCATCTCACCTGTGCCTAGCTTCGCCAAGGCCTCATCTGGGAGGAGGCAGCATAGGCAGGTGAATTCGCCACACTTCATAGTCCAGCAGACGGCTGCATTGGAGTGTTGACGGAGGGGTCTGTTGCACCCAATGCACTTGAGCTTTGACAGACGGCCCTCCTTCGCCACTGTGATGCAGCCTTCTCTCACCTTGATGCGAGTCATGGTGAGGGGTGCCGTAGAGCTTCGAACTAGCTTTGCTTGTCTGCAATTGAATCAATAATTAATATTATTGGGCTGGCGCGAATGGAGCTTTAGCGGAGTGTCAGCGCCAAGCCCCTCTTTTCGACCCAGGTGTATGTTTTGAGGGTTATTGCCAGATCTTGAAACTGATAAGCGTTTTTCTCAACTTTGCCTGCACCAATTGATGAGATTTTTGCAGCATTGGAAAGAACAACATCGAATTGTGGGGGGTACTCGCGAAAATTAGCAAAATATGGCTTCCTTTGCTTTGAAAATTTGCAAACAAAAGTGCCGCACGAACTCCTTCCCTTCTTCCCTTCCCTTCCCTTCTTCGCATCTACTCCATGAACGGGTGTAGGTATTCATTTCATCCCCCAGCCCCTTCCCTCGGGTCTTCAACTGCGCAGATTTGTGCATTAAAAATAGGCTATTTCCCAGTTAAATCCATGCGCCCCTGTGGTGTAGTGGTAAGATGATTAACTTTTCGCTGAGCCTATTGGTTCTAAATTTTCTAAATATTTAGATATTCTAAATAAGGGTTCTAAATTTTTGACCGCGGAGCGGCCCGAAGGGCCGCTCCGCGGTCTATAGAGGTTACTAAACTTTTGTCCTGATACGTATATATATATACTAGTAATCTGGGTCAGTGGCCGCGCTTCGCGCGGCCACCTTAAGTTAAAGTTAAAGTTAAAGTTACACAACCAATTGCATCCCTTAAAATCTTCCTTAAACATATTGACCTTTCAGAAAAATGATATAATAAGATTTATTCACAGTTGAAAACTCAATTTGAGGGACAATAAGAGAACCACGTTTTAAAAAGCATCTTTAGTCTAAGCAGCTCTAAGAACTCAAAAACTTGATCTCTCTAGGTCAACGAACGTAACATTGACTGGGTTTTTGCTGACATAACTCTGCCTTGAAGAATTATTTGATTTATCCCAAAAACATCAGACTCCTGGGTGGGCAAGAAATCGAAAAATTGGCATCACTCAATCCATTTTTTTCCAAATATTTTACTGAAAACGGTGAAAATTAAACAATGGATTTTGAGTAGAATTGTTGAAGCTTTAATTTAAAAAAAAGTCCGACAAAAAAAGTTAAAAAACGGAGGAGCTACGAAGTTTTGAAGTCAAAAAAAGCCCAAAAATGCCAAAAATGCGCACGTTTTCGATTTTTTCATATTTTCAACATTACCCATGCACAGCGCGCCCCAAAAATTATTAAATAATTTCTCAATACCGATACGTAGAGCTATCATATGCCAGGATAAGTCAAGAATCCAGGTGGCGCCGAGGCACCCCCAAAAATGGCATCACGCGTATTATATAAGATATATATATGTATCTGGAAATGCTGTCCACGGGCGAATTCTCAACGGATTGGGACAAACTTTTTTTTTCCTGAAAGGTAATGCTATTTTAGGAAGATCTGGAGGGGTAGACCCGGAATTTGAGCATTTGAAACATTACTTTTTTGGGTAGAAAGGTTGAAAAATGGGGTATGCTGTAAAATGCTCAATTCTCAACGGATTTTGACAAACTTTTTTTTCCCTGAAAGGTAATAATATTTTAGGAAGATCTGACGGGGTGGAACTGATCCCGGAACATTTGAAACATTGCTTTTTTGGGTAGAACTTTTGAAAAATGGGGTATGTTGAGAAATGGCGGATTCTCAACGGATTTGGACAAACTTTTTTTTTGCTGAAAGGTAATAACATTTTAGGAAGATCTGGAGGGGTGGAACTGATCCCGGAGCATTTGAAACATTACTTTTTTGGGTAGAAATTTCGAATAATGGGGTATGTTGAGAAATGGCGAATTCTCAACGGATTTGGACAAACTTTTTTTTTGCTTAAAGGTAATAACATTTTAGGAAGATCTGGAGGGGTGGAACTGGTCCCGGAGCATAAGAAACATAACTTTTTTGGGTAGAAATTTTAAAAAATGGGGTATGTTGAGAAATGGCGAATTCTCAATGGATTTGGACAAACTTTTTTTTTGCTTAAAGGTAATTAAATTTTAAGAATATCTGGAGGGGTGGAACTGGTCCCGAAGCATTTAAAACATTACTTTTCTGGGTAGAAAGTTGGAAAATTGCAATATGCGGTTTTTGCACTGTAGTACCTGAAGTCTTGAGAATTGCACAGAAGAGTTGATTTTTTTGTTCACTAGTCTTATATGTCGATTATAAGTCTTTGCTTACTTTTGAAATTGGTTGAGAAACCACAGACTTGATTTTTGAGTTACAAAGTATCATAAAAAGGATGTGCTCCGCGGTCACCTATTGCGCTTTGCGCCATATACTTGTTCATTTTATTAACAATTATTTTATATTTACTAGCAAATATTTTGTTTTTGTTAATAATTATTTTTTATAATATAATATCAATTTTTTTATTTAATTTCTTGCATGCTTAAAGTTGAGGAAATATCTGGTACCATTGGCAAGCCAAGAGTAAAACTCTCTTCTCCCAAAAATTGACTGCCCCAAGTACAAAGCCAACGAAATTGATCTACATTAATGGAATATTTTTGTATGCTTTTAAAGTTGAGGAAATAACTGGTACCATCGGCAAGCCGAAATATAGCTCTTTTCTTCTGAAAAAATTGATTGCCCCGAGTGTAAAGCCAAAGAAATTGCCCTATTACTAGTGAAATCTGCTGTGTCACCTGCATTTTGTTTGAGCGCGCATGAAAAGAGCCCTGGAACTGCGCGCAAAAACAAAATGCAAATGCCTCACAAGCAGATTTCACTAGTAATAGGGCAATTTCTTTGGCTTTACACTCGGGGCAATCGATTTTTTCAGAAGAAAAGAGCTATATTTTGGCTTGCCGATGGTACCAGTTATATTAATATGGAGCTCGCGGAAAAATTGAAAAATAAAAAGGCGCGCCAAAAAAGAATTTAAATATTTTTTATAACTTTAATTTACAGTCTTGGAAGACTGTGGAACCCTATTTAAATGATTCCTTACGAGTTTATTGGCCCATTGAGAAAAAAATATTCTCTAACGGATAAATTTGCAAGTTATTATTTCATAAAAATGGGTTCTTTTAATTAAATTATATTTTTTGGCTATTTCTTTTCTGCCTTTTTTATTTAGCTATAAATGTTTAACATTTATAGCAATCCATTGAGTGATTATCCAAGTCACCCATAATGAGGTATCTCTGTGTGACAATTTATGTCACCTACAGAGAGGTACCTCTGTGTGACTGGATTCTATCAATGATGACCGCGGTTGAGACTTTCTGCCAGGGGGGGGCAAAAGTCTTTCGGACTTTTTACCCCCCGGGGGGGGGGGGGGGGTAAAAGTCCGAAATGCTCCTTGCGAGATCAGCCAAAAGTTACCCCCCGGGGGGTCTTAGGCTGACCTCTTCCGGGGGGTCTGAAGGAAGATTCTCCTGGGAGGCCCTTTCTGCTACCTCCCTGGGAGGTTCCGTCCAGACCAATCCGGAGGGGACTCAAAAGAGAGTTCCCGGGCGCCCTCTATCATGGCCGAAGGAATGACCATGCCTGAAACTGCCGCCGCTGCCTCCGTACCTGGGGGCCGGAGGAGCCAACCAAAATTGCCCAATTTTTGCAATTTTCACTCAAATCTATGGGATCCATTGAGTTTGAAAATGACCAATTTTTTGGAAGATTTTTGGTTGAAATTGAAAGCATGGGATGCATTCTACCCAAAACTCATCCATTTTTTGAGTCAATTTTCCACCATGGGATGCACCAATCATTGATTTATGAGTAATATTTCTCTCAATTTTTGCCAAGAAATAAATCATTTCTTGGAATATTGCGTAGCAATAAGTGAGAGACTGCCGACTTTTTTAAGCAAAGAGGTGCTGGTTGTCTGAAAATTAGATGAATAATTTCTTCTTTTGTGTGTTTTCACAATTCGAAGTTTACAATTCACCATTCTTCCCAACTGCCTTGTTTCGCTTGATTCTCGTTTCTGCTTGTTTGTGAGTTAGTGTGGAAATAAGAAAAGTTTTTTTTCAAATATTCCGACACCATAAGCAGTGCAGAGAGGAAAAGCGAGGCAGCTCAGACACCCGTAGCTTGGCAGTAAACAGACTGGGCATAGGCGGAAGCGTAAAGGTTGATCAGTCAGTCTTTGGCTATGGGCCAGCAGATCAGGTGGAGCGGAAAAGAAACGAAAAAAATAAGCTCTTCATGTCAGAAATGCAGACTGGCATTTGCAAAGGGCAAGTGAAGCTCCAGGGGGCTAAGGTGAACAGCACCTATCAGAGGCCTGAGCAGAGGAAGGGAGGGGAGGGAGCAAAGGGCTCAACAAAACGCGCAGTTTGGGGCTGGCTACGGACGCGTACAGGGCCGCCTAACAAACTGGAGAAGGTGACAGAAAGAGGAGAAGTGTGGGAATTAAGTGTGAGGGAAGGAGAGGAGGAGTCAATGGAATTGGTTGCCGAAGATGTCGTGGGCGCGCTCATAGATGGGCTCGTCACACATCCTCGCCTCCTGACAATCCTCTCCCTCATTCCCTTCCTCCCACCAGAGTTGGAAAGAGAAAGGGACCTTGAGGCCAGCCGTAGAGGTCGGCTTCCAGTGCCTGCACGGCGGCCTCAACTTCCCTCTGCTCTTCTGTGGGAAGAGAAGAGGGAACCTGAGAGTGAGTCGGCTCTGCGTCCTCGATGACGCCGGGGGGAAGGCCGTTGGACTGCGTCGGAGACCCGTCGCCGCTGGCCGGCTGGCTCGGCGGGCGCTCCGGCTCCTCCTCCTCCGGGCTGGCAGAGCGCCGGTGGGCGGAGGGGCGACCGCGGCGCGGGCTGCGGCTCCGACTCCCCCCAGAGCTTGCCTCTGAGTCGCTCCCTGAGCCAGAGTCCGAGTGGCGGTCCCGGCGGGAGCGATGATGGGAGCGGCGGTGGGAGCGATGGCGTCCCTCCGACCGGCGTCCGTGCTTGGAGGTTCGGCGCCGATGGTGGCCCCGGCGTCGACTCCCGGAGCGGCCCCGGTGGCGGGAGCGACTCCGACGGCGGCTGGACTCCCGCCGTCGGCCTCCAGAACGGCTCCGCCGTCGGACGGCCTTCTCTGTCCTCCTGGCGATGGCGGTCCCCATCTCGTCCGAGTCCTCCGAGGCCACGGGGGAGGCGGCGGCGGCGGAGCTCTCATCGCTGGAGCCGGACTCCGAGTGGCCTCCGTGGCCCTCCATCTGGCGTTGGCGGCGGCGACGGCGCTCCTGTCGAAGCAGGCCCAGAGTCCGCTCCAACTCCTCTTGGCTGAGATCGGAGAATGAGGTCTCCAGCCGCTGGGTCAGCTCGTTGGCCCGTCTGGCGCGGCAGAAGGCGCGGACGATGCGGCCCGCGTTGCGGAGAGCGGAGTCCCACTCGCAGTGGCCCACTCTGGCCCCCGGGTGTCGACTGGCGTACCAGAGTCCCGGCTCTCCGCCCTTCAGCACTCCGCAGACGCAAAGTCCCTGCGGTTCCTCGCCTGGAAGGTGGTCGTCGTCGGCGGCGCCCTTGCGGACGAAGTCGATGAGTTGGATGTCGTTGTTCATGCTGGCCAGGCCCACCGCTTCAAAGAGCTCCTTCCATGCCCTCGTCCGCTGGGGATCGTCATTCTGAAACCCAGGGAAGAGTTTAGGACCTCAGGGGCGGCCAGGCCAACAGAAGAGGACATCAAAGGGTGAATAGAGCTAATTTCCAATGGCTATCTTTCGATCATTTCCTCGCCTCTTTTATGCGAGCGAAAATTATGATGTGAAAGATATATTGCTCAAATCCACTAAATTCGTGTCCCACGTGAAAGAACGTGGTCGAATTAGTCTAGAGCTAAAGTTTGAAGGCAAACGAAGCTCTATAGGCTGAGAAACAAGCGGTTGAATGAAGACTATTTTTTAATCATACTGACGGCAGTAGTGAAAAAACAGTCAAAATTTTTTGTTTTCAAATGACTGCCAATTGTGGGCCATTTTGAAAAGGAGGCTTTGAATTGCTGGATTCCAAAACCGCAGCTCAAACGGGGCCGAATTGGCTGAGAACGATGAGCAAGAAGGTCAAAGATTTACCGCAATTTACCGCAATTTACCGCAATCAATGGGTTCAAACGAACCTTGATTTCTCACTCAATTCAGATTCTCCAAGGCTGTAAATTGGTGGCCTAGTGCAGAATTTCCTGCCGAATCTGGTGGTGTACTCAGATTGGCGCCTAGAGGGCGAGGGAGGTGAGGAAACGTAACTGAAAACTGCGTTCAGTATTTTTCTCCTACAAAATCCCTATTTCGCACTCCAAGGTGGACTGCACTGAGAATTCCACTTAATGAAACATTCTATGCCATAATTTTGGGATAGAATTTCATGCTGAATCTCATGGGGGCAAAAGTTTGCCGATTTGAAGACATGAAATTTTGAGGTTTTTCGCCTATGATAGTCCTTGACACAGAGTTGGCTGTAAACAAGGAAGGCTGGAGGCCCCAATTTCTCAAACTTCGCCCTCTAATTGGCGTCTAGTAGCTAGTTTTTCAAGACGAATCTAATGGTGTATTCAGATTCGCTATTTGCCAGCTATGACTGGACCCAAAGAGTAGGTGATAACCGGAAACCAGGCGAAGAAAGGCGCTTGTGCGATGCGCCTCTTCTTGGCCGGAGGAGCCGAGGCCTCCGTCGCGCCCTGCCCACTCGTCTGGCCGCCCTGCTCTCCCGTCCCCTGCAAACTCATTCTCCTCTTTTTTTCTCTTTCCAGAAGGGAGTGTTTGAGAGGAAGAGTGGAGGTGAGTTGCCAGGCATGAACTGGGTCGTAGGCCTCTAGGGAGGAGGTAAAAGGTACCTGCGACTTCTGAGGAGGCATGGCAGTCCCACTGGAGGCAGTGGCGGGGCGCTTGGAGCCGGGGGCCTGAGCCTTGGAGCTCTGCGGCTGCGCGGGAGCGGTCTTGTAGTTGGATGCGGAGGACTTGTCCGCTTGCTTGGAGTGCGGCGTTGGCGGGTGTTTGAAGGGGCGTTTGTAGTGGGAGGGAGGCGCGTGGGTTGGAGCGGTGACGATGGACTGGCGTCCCGGAAGTCCCTGCCTTCCTCCTCGCCCACCTCCACGTCCCCCTCGCCCACCGTAGCCGCCCCCTCGTCCACTGGAGCCCTGCGGGGGCTGTCGATTGGCCTGGCTGAGCTGTGTGGGGCGCTTGGCCTGAGCTTGGGACGGCGGCGGAGGAGGAGGAGGGGGTAGTGGCAGGGCTGGGGCCTCCTCGATGGAGTCGCCCGTTCCCCCCGCCGCCTCCTGCCCCGCCTGGCTTCGAGCCTTTCAAATCCCCTCTCTCTCCCTCAAGTACTGGCCCGGGGAGAGGGAAAGAGGGAGTTGAGTAAAAGGAAAAGAAGGGATAGACCGACCTTCTTCTCCGCTGCTTCCTGACGTCTCATGGCTGCATTGGCGGCGCCGATGAGTCGCTTGCGAGCCACTTCATCCGTCTTCGACTGCTCGTTCATCTCCTGGTAGATGAAGTCCCACTCCTTGGCCGAGAACTTGGACTTGGCCATACCGCTCCTGTAGCTGTAAAAGCGCAAGAGCTTGGAGTGGGGGGAAATGAGGGAGGGGCAGAGTGAAGTAAGGGGAGGAGCAGGCTGCAAAAAAAAGAAGCGTCGCTTTTTGCATGCAGTAACGGGAGCCATCTGCTACCCCAGTTTGTTGTCAATTCTTCTCTCCCCAAGACCTTACTTTAAAGGGTTTATTTCACAAGGAGAGAAATAATTGACAAACAAAAAGATCACGGCAGCTTAGAGCCACCCAAGTAGGGGAACAACATGCAGGGCAGGGGGGCATGTGCAGGGAAGGGGGTAGTTAGGCATGCAAGAAAGCTGGGAGTTCTTCTAGAGGCGGGCGGCGGTGGCCTCTTCCTCGGCGAAGATGTCGATCTCCTCGCCTCCCCCGCCCCCAGCCTCCCGCTCTGCCTCCCGTGCGTCCACCCCGAAGCCTCTCACCACCTGCACCATGCGACCGATGCTGGTGCGAAAGGCTGGTGCCCAAATGGGGTCTGCTGGGAGAGGGGGAGCGGAAGCGCTTCTTCTGGCTGGGGGGCAGGGAGTGCTGGAGAAACGGGGTTGGAAAACGGGAGAGTTCCTAGCAATCCCCCCTCCTCCCCCTCGGCGGCCGCGGCCCTCCTCCTCATCGGACAGTCCCAGAATGATCTGGAACTGCAGATTGGAGTTGATGACGGAGCCGAAGTTCACGGGGAAGGAGGAGGAGGTATTGCCCCTCCCAGAGAGTTTGGGGACGGCCTTGTCGGAGGAAGGGGCGGGGTTGGTGAGGAAGGGAAAGTGCGGGAAATTCACGTTGAACCGCACTTGCTGGCCCTGGGGTAGCTTTTTTCCCCCCTCTTTCCCCTCTCCCTCTCCGTCCCCCTTTTCTCTCTCCTCTCTCTCTTCCACCTCCCCGTCCTCCTCTATCGAGTCGGCTCTCTCCCCCCATCCGCCTCCCCAGTTCCCTCTTGCCGCCTCATCCCTCCAGTCCTGCCCGTTTGATCTCCCACTCACGCTCTCCCCCCATGCCCCTCTTCCAGGCGCGAAATTGGGCACCTGGGGAAGTTGAAAGGCGGTGGAGTCGAGGCTGAGCTCCTGGAGGGAGGTCTTGTGGTGGTGGAAGGGGCCGACCGAGGGGTAGCGAGGCCAGGGCCAAGCCAGCTCGTGCGGCTGCTCCAAGCCCACCTCCTTCTTCACCTCCGCCTTCTTCACTGGCTTCCCTCGCCCCAGACCCCGCAGGGGACCCATCTCGAACCGCTTCTTCTCAGGCACAAGGGGCACCTTGAAGTTGGGCTGCGGATTCTGGGGCTGGGCAGAGGGAGGAGGCTGTGAGAGATCGGGGAGCGGCTGGGTGAGGGGAAGTGGGAGGAGCGGAGGGCGGCCGGGGCCTGCCACGTCCACCCCGGGTCCCCCCAGGCTGCAAAGGCGGAAGCCTTGGAGGGGATCCCCGAGGTAGGTGAGGCCTGGGGGCACTCGTGGCACCGTCTGGACGGTGATGGCCGGCCCTCCTCCTGCACCCCAGCCCACCATCGGAAGGAGGCCGATGGGGGCTGCTAGGTTGGGGGGCAGGGAGGGTGGCATGGGGGGCGCCATGGGGGGCCGCATGGGGGGCCGCATGGGCGGCGGCATCGGCGGCGGCATGGGGTGCCAAACCTGATGCGCCTCCCCCAGCCCCGCATAGCCGTGGCGCTCAGGAGGCGGGACTATGCGTACCGGCAGCATGCGGTGCGGGGGGTTGGGGCGGAGGTTGTGGTGCTCGAAGGCGCCGGGGTTGCTGGCCACGCGATCGGGGACTTCCTCCTCTCCATCCTGACTCTCTTCTGCAAGCCCCAAATTCCTCCTTCTGATGTGAGGGGGAATGTAGGGAGAGTTGGGACCTGGAGGATTCCCTGGATAGGGAGGAGGCGGATCTGGGCCGTTGTAGGGGGCGTAGTTGGGGGCCGTGGGGGGTGCGTAGAGAGTGCCCGTCTCGGAGAAGGCCTCGCCGGCCAGAAGGCTGGCCGGCTGAGGAAGGAGGCGGGAGACTATGTCGCTGGGCGGCAGGTACTCGTGGGAGTGGAGGTACTCGAAGTCTGCCTCGTAGCGAGACCAGATGTTCGTGGGCGACTGGCCCGCCTCCACCCCACCTCCACTCCCCATCCCATCCTCACCTCCACCCTCCTCACCTGGAACCTCTGGGGAGGGTTGGTGAAGGGGGGCTGGGAAGGCGAAGGGGACTTCCATCCCCGGCGGCGGGGTGGGGGGAGTGAGGTGTGCGAGGGGTATGTTGGCGATGGATTCGAGATCCGCGAGGAGCTGAGCCTCCTCGCCGGGTCCCTCCTCCATCCCCTCCATCAGCTGCCCTTCCTCCCCTTCCTCACTCCAGCCCTCAGAGAGCGGTGAGGGGGGAGTGAAGATGCGGCCGGGGGGAATGTTTTCCCGCTCGCCCCGTGGGGAGGCTCTGATTCGTTCACGGAGACTCTGCTCTACGTGAATGGTTCTGTCCGCGTACTCGAAGACTTGATTGAACAGTTCTCCATCCACCTCCACCCCCCGCCCAGGCCAAACAGACGGCGGATGTCCGTTGATCTGTTGGAGGGGGGTTTTGAAGGGGTGAGGACTGGGCGGCCCTTGGGAGGGCGCTTGGGAGGGCTCTGCCAGGTCCTCCAGCTGCAGCTGGAGGCTGGCCGGACTGGCGGGTGAGGACCCTACCACATCCACCTCGATCTCATCCTCTCGCCCCTCCATCGCCTGGGCGTAGGAGGGCGGAGGAATGAGATCCTGGTTCAGATCCATCTAGGGGATGGACTGAAAGGAAGAGAAGCTTGAACTTGCGATGCAGAGACTTGATTTTTCTTCTCTGCAAATTTTATTTCAATCTGCCATGACGAAGCGATTTTTTATATCGCGACGCGTCTAGAAAAAAATTACAAAAATTCTTTTCTGACGGGCAAAAAACTCGAATTTCGAAGGATTTAGCTTTGGAAAAAATGAAACTTATTTTTCTCCAAAAATCAGCTAAACTTCGACAAATTCCTATTTATGCGTTCGAAATTATGCTAATTTCAAATCTGCAAAGTTGCTGTTGTCCAGTTTGGCTGGAGTGCATGGCCTTTTTTGAGGCTTATTTTTTGCCTTCAAGGGCTTTTGAGATGTTTTTTAGGGATGCTCTTTTATGAGCCATCAAAACTTTCTCAAGCCACAATTGGAGCAGTGGAAAGGAGCGGTAGAAGATGAGGGGTGTGGGGAGAGGAAAAAAGGAAGCGCAACATGGGAGCGTGAAGGCACGCGTGTGGCGTATTGGCATTCCAATCTTCCCTTCCGCCCCATGGAAATCCCAGGCTATCGTCGTATTGGTGCGACGAAGCCTCTTCCTCAATCCACCCTTCCAATCCCTCACCCTCTTCAGGCAGAGTAGGAGTGAGGAGAAAGGAAGGGGGAAGTGAGGGTTCGAGGTGTAGGAGAAGGCGGGCGCTGTCGGATGATCAGGCCTTGGCGGCGCCTTTGAGGCTCCTAGCTGGGGAAGAGGTGCGGGTTCATGGCCATGAATACCGCGCACACTCTCGGCCCCGGCGGCTCGAAGTGAGCTCTCTGCTCCATGAAGCGGTGCGCTAGGGCGCTGAGCCTAGATAGAAAGGATTGGGATATTCCATTTATCTTCATACACTAGCCAAGTACATCTGAGGAGATGTGGGCTGCCCAGAGGAGGCTGGGAGTGAGTTCAAGGGAACTGACCTCCGAGCCTCTGACAGCCCCTTAAATACAGCTCCGTAGCACTCTGCGCAAGCCAACAGATGGCTGGGAATGGACTTGCGCTGTTCTCCCCTTCTTGCTGGGACGCTCCCCGAGCGCCCATACGAAGGGAAGGCTGCCATCAGCACACAAACGAAAATCATGGAAGGGTCAAAGGATTGGAGGATATTTCATTTTTTTTTCTTTTTTTAATAATATTCTTCTCTCCCCGTCCCAAGGAAGAAGAAAGAAGGGGGTGTGGTAGGAGTGGAGAAGAGGGAGAGGCCCGAGTGGCCCGGGGGCCCCCCCTCCCCCCCCACGCGCGCGTCGCGTGGCGGGGGGGGGGGGGGCTCTCGGGGGCGCGCGCGCGCCCGCTCCCTCTGAGTGCGCGCCGCCGCCGGAGGGCCCCCTCTCCCCTCTCCATATTCTCCGTGTACGCCGCAGTCTCGCAGCTCTTCCTCCCCGCGGTGTGGTTGGAGGTGTGAGAGAAGTCCACCAGCGCCAGCAGGTCGTCGAGCATACGACTGAAGGCCCACCCACTGATGACGCGGAGAGTGGAACAGCGCTGCATCAGGGCAGTGAGGAAATCGTTGCGGACGGGATCCAGCGTGAGCGCTTCCAGCACTTCCAAGCTTGGCGGTAGGAGACTGGCGTACTCTGGCGACAGCTCCGCCTCCCCACTCCCGTCGTCCAGCCAGAGCTCTCGGATGGGCGCCGCCGGCAGACAGGGCAGAGACTGGGCCAGCTCCCACTCCAGGTCGAGCAGGCGGATCTCCTGTAGGAGGCCGGGCAGCCAAGGCAGCTGGTGGAAGGGGAAGTCTGGCCAGCATTCGATGAGGCGGAGGCTGTGGATGGAGCTGAGGCAGAGGTGGGCAGGCAGCTGGGACAGCCAGGAGGGCACGCTTTGCCTGGAGTCGCTGGCGATGCTCAGGGCCTGCAATCAGTGATGATGCCTGGGAGGGGAAATATTGCAGGCTGGGGCAAGAGCACAACGATGAGCTGTACGCCTCATCACTGTGCTCTTGTCCAACCAAATGTCTCTAAGCAAAGCGCATGGGGTCCTAGGTTGACAATCATTACGTTTCAGGCCATTTTCCATTTGCCATTTGCTCACCTCAAGCTTGGACAGGTCGTATTGGGAGTGCAGCTGCT
Source organism: Ptycholaimellus sp. GST1_10 (assembly GCA_030248095.1). Classification (NCBI taxonomy): domain Eukaryota; kingdom Metazoa; phylum Nematoda; class Chromadorea; order Chromadorida; family Chromadoridae; genus Ptycholaimellus; species Ptycholaimellus sp. GST1_10. The sequence continues at coordinate 9,593 of JASANA010003417.1, read as the reverse complement.
GGAACAGTCTGTCCGCGCCACAGTCGGCCTTGACGCTGAGGACATTGGGCTGGCGCTCGCTCTGGTGCAGCAGGAGCTCCGGCTCACTGCTCAGCCAGACGCGGCTGGAGACTTCTTCCACCTCTCCTTCGTCGTCCAGGCCGATGGAGCGCACCCGCCCGAAGCGCTGCACAGCTGCTCGCAGTGCACGACTGACGGCGCGGAGACTGGCCCAGTCGGCGATGTCCAGCTGCTCCACGATCGCCTGCTGCAGGTGCGGCGCGGGTGCCAGCAGGCGCAGCAAAGCATTGCTTTGGTTTGCTTCGGCCGCTGACTCCTGCCACACACTAGTTGCAGTGGAGACTATTGCTATGGGTTTGAGAAAGGGGAAGCCTACGCAAGCTGGGGCTGCCATTGGCGCCTCCATTGGATGCAGTGCTTGGAAGATTGCTGATGAGCTCCAGAGGAAGAGGAGGTGAGCTAGATAAGAGGAGAGGTAGTTGTAGGAGGGCGAGGGCTACCGGAATGCTGACAAGGCAATGCCAGGGCTACTGGAATGCTCGCAAGGCGATGCGAGAGCTACCGGAATGCTCGCAAGTGTGTGGTGTGGTGTGGTGAGCACCTGGAATGGGTTACCGGAGGCAGTCATTTCGAGTTCCCAGGAGCGAATCGCTGTTTTTGCGCGGCCGAAGGCCGCCTGCCGCGGAGGGTAGGGCAGTCAGAGCTCCGTAGGCCGGAGGGCATGGGTGCGGAGGCCCCGGAGCGTAGCCTAGCATGCGAAGCATGCTAGGCAAAGCGTAGGGGCCGTAGCACCCGTGCCCGGAGGCCGGAGGAGCTCTGGCGCCCTGCCCAAAGCGGCGGGCGGCCAAGGCCAGCTTAATCAGTTACCTCATTTTTGCGTCCGTCTTTCCGCATATATATCCTAGGGCGCGACAGCGCCCTAGTTATGAATGGGTGATCGAGTTTTTGCATGGTTTCCTGTCACCGAATTGATTGGAAGACTGGTAGGTTGAACCCTAGGACATATATATATCAATCGAAAGCTCACAGTCTGCTCCAGATGGCAAAATTCTTGAAATTTTGATTTAGGCCTCTGAATTTTAATAAATAACTAAAATATTAACTGAAATATATAAAAAAGGGAAACTGCGCAGATTTTTCTAAACTGATGCTCAGGTTAGCTTCAATGCGAAAGGGAAACTGTGCAGATTTTTATGAACTGATGCTCAGGTTAGCTTCAATGCGATAGATCTTAATTCCTAGGGCATGACAGCGCCCTAGTTATGAATGGGTGATCGAGTTTTTGCATGGTTTCCTATGATCGTGAAATCGTGAAATTTTGAAACCTACCTGAATTACCTACATGAAATTACCTACCAAACAACAACACCAAGCGATGGATTTTTCCCAATGACTGTTTGAAGCCTTGTTCATGTGGCAAGTAAATATGTCTTCCACATGGCCAAGACCTAGACAAGACTAAAATGCTACAGCATGAGCTGCTTATGAATTGTCAATCATCAAAAAGAACTAGACAAGGTGTGACAAAATCGTGATAAATTTCGATTTAAATTATAAACCATTTTGAGTCAAAATTTTAACAGGTTCATCTACGAAATCCACTGAGCATTCATAAGCAGGCGGCAATTTTGGCACAAAGAGGACAAAAATTAGTGAATGATAGAAAATACAACTAGTGAAATAAAAAAAATTGTTACATCGAAAAATTTTTTCTGAATTTTTGGTCACAATGAAATTATAAGTTTACTAAATGAGGTGTAACAAAATAAAACAAACAAAATTAAAGTTAAATTGAAATTAGCTAAAGTAAAGTTAACTTTTGCTGGCATTTGCAATATGATCAATTTTTTATTTTCAAATCACTTTTCAAATTTTACATGTATTTTTCTGTAAGAGGCTTTTTCTGATTTAGTAAAGTTCACAAATAACATCATTTAATCAAAAATTAAAGACAAAATAAAAACTAGAATAATTGAAATGACAAGTTTCCTGCCATAAATTGCCGCCTGCTTATGAATGCTCAGTGGATTTCGTAGATGAACCTGTTAAAATTTTGACTCAAAATGGTTTATAATTTAAATCGAAATTTATCACGATTTTGTCACACCTTGTCTAGTTCTTTTTGATGATTGACAATTCATAAGCAGCTCATGCTGTAGCATTTTAGTCTTGTATATATATATATATATATATATATATATATATGTGTGTCCGAGGCCCGTACTCCTCGGTTTTTCAACGAAAATGGCTGATTTTTTGCATGAAGGTCCGTCTATGCGGTGCCTCGGCGCCTGCCTAGGCGCCTTTTTGGCGCTTGGCGTAATTTTTTGAATTTCGCCCAAAACTCAATTTTTTGATGTTTCAAAGTACGAAAATTCATAAATCACTGGTTTTTCAATGAAATTTGCTGAATTTTTGCAGGTACTTCCTTCAAAGTAATATCTTGAAGCTGGCAAATGGAATTTTCGAAATATTTGTTATTTATCGATTTATTGTCAAAAACCCAAAATCTTGATGTTTCAAAAATTTGAACATGCATAAGTCTATGGTTTTTCAATGAAATTAGCTGATTTGTGGAATGTACGTCCGAAATAGTAATGTCTTGAAGCTGGTAAGAGAAATATTTGACATTTTTAGTATTGCTCTATTTATGGTCAAAAACCAAAAATCTTGATGTTTCAAAAATTTGAACATGTATAATTCATGGTTTTTCATTGAGATCGGTTGAATTTTGCCATGAATTTTCATCTAGGTGGTGTCTTGAGGTGAGGCCGCGCATCTTGGCAACAGCCGAGAACACCTTGTTTGCGGTCCAGTAGCCTCTAGTCCGTTGAGCATGCGGCCCCGCCCCTCCAGAAAAATGGCAATAGAAAATTGGTCCAAAATTATCTGAAAATTAAAAATTTGGTGTCAAAAAGGGTGCTTGTTCTTTGAAGTTTTGAGAAAAGTCAATAATGCGATTTATGAAATTTCGGTAATAGCAGTTGTTTCAATTCAACGGGTATTCATAACGTGCTACAACAATCAAGTGAACCATGAAAATGTTTTTCAGTTTCAAGCAATTTGCTGAGTCTTAAAAGTTTTGCAAATTTCCATTTGTAACCCGTTTTATGAATGTTTGAAGAAGGCTAGATAAAACGTAAAATAACGCAATTATAGGTCATATTTGGACCTCACCTTTAATAGCCATATTCTTTTGAAATAACGGGGTTATCCATCTGACAGGAATCGCTCACTCTGCCCTTCTATAAAATGGTTTCTAAATTGTCTGGGAATCTCATTCCCATGGCAGCATAAACTTTGAACTTTGCTGCCACAAAAAATTGTGATATTGATATTTCTATATGTGATATGCCAGGGAGTGCTGGCCTCGAGCTGTCGCCTCACCACTGCCAGTTCCCCTCTTCAACACAGGAACAATTCAAAGTAATTAGCGGGCTCTTTTTGAAGTGCTGGAGAGTGCCGCCTGCGTTAAAGGCCAACTCTCAAAAAACCACCCTCTCGGATTTCAATGTAATTTTTTACCTAGTTAGGGGACACCAAAGTAAGTTTGCACGCTCAAGCCGTTTTTTCACTTTTTACAAAAAAATTTGAGAAAAAAATTTCCAAATTTTGTGTTTGTAGCATAGGGAAAGATCAGAAAAAAATCATGAAAAATTTAATTTCCATTCCCCTCTTTGCGGCTAAGAATAACTAATTTTTGTGCAATTTCTGAAGGGGTAAAAATATTGATTTTTTTACTAATTTGGACTAGGTCAATATTCGGGGTCCCAATTGCGCAAAAAATTTTAAATTGGGCAAAAGTGGAAAAAATCCAGGAATGTCTCACCCCCCTATAGGGGGGGCCACATCCGGATGTGTCCCCCCTCCACATCCGGATGTGTCCCCTCTCCACATCCGGATGTGGCCCCCGTTCACATCCGGATGTGACCCCCCTCTACATCCAGTTACAATGTGACGACTCACTCAGCACTAAACCACATTGAATAGAAATGCATTGGTAGGCATTCCTTGACATCAAAAATGTGTTTAGTTTCATGTTTCAAAAATATGTATTATGAAGTTGCTTGATTGGTCATCTCACTTGCCTGGTCTTATGGTCGGCTGTTTACAATTTGATGAAAAGTAGAGGCTCTTTTCTGATTTGAGGCTTTGTGCTTCAAGCCCATGTTAGAGGCAAACAGAGGGATAACAAGAAGGATTATTTGAAGAAGCTGCATGTGTTGCCCTGGCCCTTGCTGATTGGCCTAAGCAATGTTTCTGGAGCAGCAAGAAGAGCCTAAGTCGGAGGGAGAAAGCTGGGTATCAGAAGATGACTGCTTCATTATCTTTGTGCAGAGTACTGCCTTCTCAGGGGACTAGAGGTGAAGAAGAAGCGGAACTGCTTCAAAGCGAGCAACTCCCATCCCATCCGTAGCAGTGGCCGCCTCTTCTACCTCTGCCAGCACGGCCTATGCTAAGGCTACAATTTTATCTCTCATATATGCGAACAATTGAATTACCGAATTGTTCGATGGAATCATTTCCATTGCCCTGTTAATCACTGCAATTTTATCACGTATTAAATAGTAACTGGATGTAGAGAGAGGCCACATCTGGATGTGGAGGGGGGACACATCCGGATGTGGAAGGGGGACACATCCGGATGGGAAGGGGGGACACATCCGGATGTGGAGGGGGGTCACATCCGGATGTAGAGAGGGTGTATAGGGGGGACACATCCGGATGTGGCCCCCCCTATAGGGGGGTGAAACATGCCTCAAAAAATCTTCTAAAAATGGCCATTTTGGCTAATTTTCGGGCTGCCCCTTCACAGCGCTTCGATTTTGCCCAATTTTGTGGCTCAAAATATTGATTTTTGTTATTCTCAGCCATTGATGGGCGGCGCAAAGAAAAATTGAATTTTTCATGAATTTTTTTCGACCTTCCCTAAGCTACGACACATAACTCTTGGAAATTTTTTCTCAAATTTTGTCAAAAGTGAAAAAACGGCTTAAGCGGGCAACCTTACTTTTGCATTCAATTGGTTTTTGGTTCCAATTGGCGATAGCCGATAATACCTTGTTTCTTTAATAATTTTTCATCAATTTTATACATTGCCCTCCGATGTGAATTAGATTTTTAAAAGTGAGTAATGCTAGGCTTCAAATCACTATAATTTCATGCTGCATGTTTGGTTTTGATTTTAATTTAGTTAGGTTGGAGCAAAAATTAAAGAAATGCGGGAAATTGAGTCAATAAAATGTGATGCGCAAAACGGGGTTAAAGCAGAGGATATAATGGGGTTTGGGGGCTCTAGAGCGGCCCCGCTCCAACGCTCGCGCCCGTCACGACTGCCCTCCACCGCTCGTTCCTGATAACTTTGCAGCTGTTGTGAAAAAGCTCTGATCTTCAGTTTCATTTTGAGTCTTTGATTTGAATGCGTCTTAAATTGAATCTAATAAGCAATTAGTGCTGCCAAGGAGGCTTGGGTCCAGCCATTTCTTTCGCTTTCTGAGTTATTAACTCCCACTGGTTAACAGGTGCCTTCCAGAAATATCTCAAATAGAAGCTGTAGTAAAGTGCGTTCTGAGCAGCTATCTGCTTGTGAATTCGTTCTGAACGGCGGTTCTTGGATGGCTGCTTTCGCTGGCCTTCCCACCATCTAATGCCACAGTTTGGGTTCCAAGGAAGAGGAACGAGCTCATGAGTGATCTTAAGTTTGGAAAGATGCGCCTGGAAGTCTGGCAGGTCAGGGGTGAGGATGTATCTAAGGATAGCGTGGTTGAGGTTGTCCATGCGAACGATGCGAAACGGACCGTCCTATCTTGTCAATGGATCCCTCTTATGAATGTGGCTTCCTTCCACCTTCTTTTCTTAGCCATCGCACCCTCCATCATCTCAACGGGCATATACATCTTACTCGACCACTTTCCGGCTATCTCAGCCTCCGACTTTCTAGCCTCCTCTCTCATTCGCTCCTCTGCTTTCACCAACCGCAGCACCATCTGGCGCTGGGTGGTCTCCTCCTCTGAATAGCTCATGGCCGCCTCTAATATGGCCTCTGATGGCATGCGCATGTCGGTTTTGAACATGGCAAAAGAAGGCGAAACGCCGATGGATCTATGGCCGGCCGCACGATAGGGCATGAGGGAAAGATTGATGAATCTGTCCGGAGCTATCCAATCGGATTTATCCATGCCACTCAAGTCTCTAACTACCTCTGAAATCACGTGTTTGACGCGCTGCAGCGTAACCAGTTTCTTAGCCGCCGCTTCACAGCCTCCATTGGCCTTCTGGTTCTGAGGACTGCAGGTATAAACCTCCGCTCCTATCTGCTCCATAATCTTAGTGAATAGATAGCGGAAGTGAAAACGCTTCCAGCATCCGCGCCTATCACTTTGGGAACGCCGAAAATGGAAGTGGCGAACTCTAATAGCTTGTAGGCCACGTCATCTGCATCTACTCGAGTCAAGTAGTTGGTAAAGGCGAATTAGGATCTTTTGTCGATGATGAGCAAAGTTCAGACATGCCCGTCTTCCGTCCTCTCATATGGACCAATGATGTCCACTTGGATGTGCTCCCAATTTAGCTCTTGCCAAGTCAAAGGATGACGCAAATGCTTAGTGAGCTTGTCGGCGTTCTTCGTACGAGCTCAAAGAGAACAGCATCGGGTGTACTCGTTTATGTCCACGCCCATGCCAAACCAATAGGTGATGGCGCACAACTGAGTGTACAACTCATCGGCGGACTGGTGCATGCCGCCCATGTGGGAGTCATGGGACTCGAGCAACATCTTAGTCTGCAAGGACGCCGGACAGACCGGCACTTCCTTCAGGTCCAGCATCTTCATTAACACCCCATCATCCCTCACTCTCAATCCTTCCTTTCTTGAAGCTTCTCCAGGACTTTCTCGCTTCCCGTCTCAAATTCATGGAATCGCTTAGCTATCCATGGGTCTTCCTCCCGGATTTGCCTTGTAAGGTTCTGAGTGGAGTTTTCCGTTTGACAGCCGACACTCTTCATCTGAACGGGGCCGTCGGTTCTTTGAGGCTCTGCCACGACGGGCGGATCAACGACCACCTCCTCTTCAACGACAGGAGAGGAAGGAAGAACTCCTAAAAACCTTTCGTCTTCTCCTGCCCTCACTCTCCCACTTCTTAGCCTCATAGGGAGAATGGAAAAAGGTGGATCTGAAGCGAAGCGCTCTGTGAATGGATGCCAAGGTGAAAGTGGTATAGATGGGCTGGTGATGCGGATTGGTGAGCGGATGAATGCCCTGGTTCTCTAAGCTCATCGTCTCCTCCCGCCCTCTGCTCAGCCATATCCTCGTTTAGCTTCCTCCCTGGATAAGGATTATTCTAAATCCTGGACAAAAGGTCCGGGAGTCTGTGGGGAGCCGCATCGCCTTTCCACGTACTTGATGTCTAAGGAATAGGCACTCAATTGAGACCTCCATCTAGCCACTCTGGGGATGGTTGACCGACAGGTGTGGAGATGCTCGTGGCTCTTATGGTCCGTGAAAACCTGAATAGGTGTGACCATGGGGGAGGGAAACCACTTCCTGTGGTGCAGGATGCCAAAGTAGATGGCGTAGCACTCTTTCTCAAACACCGACATTTGTCGCTCTGGGAATGTAAATCTGTGGGCGGCGAAAACGACAACGGAGCCTCTGAACCGTCCGGCTGGCATTGAGTGACCATACAGCCCATAGCCTCATAACTGGCGTCACAGCGCAAAATGAATTAGGAGTGTGAACGTGGAAAGGCCAGCAAAGTTGCATCTGATAGGAGGTCCTTCGTTCGCCTGTAAGGGGTTCGCCTCCGGCTCTACCCCATTGCCTCAGGCGACCCCCTTCCTCAACAGCTCATAGAGGGGCGAAGGGGTGTGGTAAGTATTTGGTGGAATAACGCATCCAATACTGCACTGCGGCCAGGAATGACTTTGAGTGCACGCGGATTGTCTGGGGCAGGCTTGGCGGCACAAAATGGCTGTTTGCTCCTTGTCCGGCTGAACTCCCTCCTTTCCTCTCACTTCAAAGCCCAACCACTTGACCGACTTCTTACAGAGCTGCGCCTTCGCTGCGGAAATCTTAATGCCAGCTCCTCTCAACCTCTGCATGGCCAGCTTCAAACGCTGAAGATGGAGGGAGAATGAAGAAGGGACCGTGTTGTTGAGGGCTTCGTATAACAGACAAGCCATGTTGTCGGCATAGGAGAGGACGGCTCTTTGGAGGTACTCAGCCATGATGGTGTCAATGGCATACTGCCAGAAATGACTGGCGTACTTCAACCCCTGCTGAGGCCTGTGAAAGACATACGACTGCCCTGAAAGGCTTTGAATCCAGCCAAGTCTTGGCTCCCTTCCTCTAACTTAAGCGTAAAGAACGCGTTGCAGGCATCTAAAATGGAGATGTAATCGGCATCCAGCCGAGTAGTTTTATGGCGTCACGGATCTTCATGGCGTTCCAGTTTTGATACTCTGAAGGCTTCAGACTGGAATTGACAGGGATGAGGTTGAGGCAAAAGCGCCAATTGTCGGGATGGGTGAGGTCTTCATCGGGCTTCGTACGCTTAGGCACCAGCACCACCTTGCTAGCGTAGCTGCTCAATTTCAAGGGAATGAAGGGATAGTCAGTGGCATTCTCTGCCTTCCCTACGATGGTTCCTAGAGGAAGGATACTAACGGTCGGCGGAATTGTTGATAAGGCTAATGCAAGCCTGTCCGTTCACTGCGAAGCCCACTACTGCCGATGGAACATAGGCCCTCTCCTCAATCAGTCTCTTCCTGCCCTTCAGGCAAAGTGAAATCCCCGTAGGGAACGGTGGTTTGAGGTCGGGATTCATCGCCGTCCAAAGCATCCTCCACGACCGTTATCTTACCAGCCATTTCCACACATCCCACCTTCCAAACGGGCTTGTAATAAGGCTCTAATATGGTCTCTTGGAGGAGGAAGATGTCCGACGTTCCCCTCCTTCTCCTCCACTGGCAACCTCTGTATCCTCGTCTAGGTCAATGCCTGACTCCTTCCCTGGATCTAATGAGTCGGGGATGGGCTCTAACGTCTTATCTGCAGGCATGGAGGACACTTCTTCCTCTTTCTCACCGCCCGTCGCTGCAGTTGGCGTTACACTCTCCTTCCCGCCTTTTGTTCCCGGGGCAAACCTCACCTCCTTCTCATTTAACTCCCTTTCCCTTTCTCCCTCATCTGGTGAGGAAGGTAATGGAGGTGATGGTGTTGGCGAGGGTAGAGGGGATGAGGATTCCTCGTGTCTAACGTGAACGGTTCAGGGCAATCTGACGACGGATACTCAGGCGGTCCCCGGCTCCATCACCTCCGTTCCGAACGTCAAGGTCTAGCTCCATCCAAAATCAATGGAGGAGGTGGATTGAAAGGATCATCCCCAGGCTGTTGCTGAAGGAAGTCCATGCCCAAAATACCCTTAATCGGATCCTTGTCAGCGGCCGGTAAGAGCTTCGCTTTCACCGTCTTCTGATAACCGCCCATTTGCAAGCACAAGCTCACTTCCGTGGTCTTATAGACTTCTGCACCTATGCCCGTCAAAGACACATTGTATCTAAGGACCTGCGGTTGAGGAGTGATCTGAGCGAAG
>JASANA010003416.1:0-48451 GCA_030248095.1 Ptycholaimellus sp. GST1_10 | reverse complement strand
AGTTTTTTTGTTCACAAGTCGTATATAACGATTCCAAATATATGCTTACTTTTGAAAATGGTTGAGAAACCAGAGACTTACCCTCTTGAGTGACAAACTTTCACGCATAACAATAGCATCAATAATCAGTAGCAGCTGAACGGCTGAGAATTGAACAGAAGACTTGAGTTTTTTTGTTCACAAGTCATATATACCGATTCTAAATCTGTGCTTACTTTTGAAAATGGTTGAGAAACCACAGACTTTTCATCTTGAGTGACAAACGTTCACACATGACAATAGCATCAATAATCAGTAGCAGCAGAACGGCTGATAATTGAACAGAGGACTTTGGTTTTTTGATTCACAATTCGTACATAACGATTCCAAATCTGTGCTTATTTTTGAAAATGGGTGAGAAACCACAGACTTGCCCTTTGGAGTGATGAAATTCCATGCATTCATATTGTAAGCTGGAAGGTGATTTGCTCCGCGGTCACCTATTGCGCTTTGCGCCATATACTTGTTCTGAACTAGGTAGGGGCTATATGTAACTTGGATTGATTCGAACGTTTTTTTGTTTTAAACGGTTTGTGAGACTATGTTTTTCATTGCAAGCGAATCTGATTTTGTCACACCTTGTCTAGTTCTTTTTGATGATTGACAATTCATAAGCGGCTCATGCTGTAGCATTTTAGTCTTGTTTTTCTATGTGTGAAAAATTAAACATTTGGCGAAAATATTCGATGCAAGATTATTTGGTAAACTTTGTCCTGTAAAACAGGCACAAGAAGGAAAAGCATAATTCATAATTCCAAACAGTTTAAAACGCGTTCTTAAGATATTTTTTGAATGGCTCAACGATGGCTGCGCTCGAGCCTACTTTTTAAAATAACGGCTTTTCCGAACAGTTTTTGAAAATTAGCGTTAGTTTACAAGGTATTTAAAATGGTCTGTGACAAATAATCTATGGTCCAATTATTTGTCGGTTCGATTAGTTTTTGTGTTCCGCTCTTTGAGGTTTAGATTTTTTATGAAAAAAAGCTGTTTTCTCCGGTTTGAAAAAAAGGCTTTCAATATGATTTCAAAACATAAGCGCAGAAAATGTTTTAGGTGAAAGAGGGAATATGTGCTTATCAGTTAGCCCTTAACGCTTAGACGCATGCTCGTCCTTGACTAGATCATGAGTGTGGCAGTCAAACGAACTTGGTATGGTCATAATTACGTTAGGAAATTTTGAGAAAAGTAAGAAAAATAATGCCAAAATTTGCCAATTTTAAGCAGAAATTTTTTTAATTTGAGAGCCTACCGGGTGAAAATGTTTGGCTTGTCAGACGTGGTAGGTATGTTGTCTCGTGTGTGTCTGGTACTGGAAACTCAGTTTTTTATTGATGAATATAATTCTGTCATATTGCATCAGTCTCCGTTAAAAACACCGGCGAGGAGAATGTTGGTTGGGCCCAAGACGACTCCGTAGACGAAAGGCCGCTCAGGCTGAAACTTCTTGTAAGGCCTACCGTTGGGCACCAGCAGAGAACTCTTGAGGTTCACCGAGCTCGCACCTACCGCTTCCACCCCATTCTCCGAGACCTGCAGCATTTCCGGTGGAAGATAGAATAAATGAAAAAGCATCATGCCCAAATCATGCCACAGCGAGTGGTGGGCACCTGGAATGGGTTGCCGGAGCCGGTTATCTTGGCTTCCCAGGAGCAATTTGCTGATTTTGTGCGGTCCTGTAGCCCCTGAGCACGCCGCCCTGCCCCTCCTCAATGGCCCTCTTCATGCATCTTTCTCTTTGTTACTTCCACGTTACTTTTCCTCTTCTCAGCATGCAGTGATGCGAATGCTGTTTGCTCCCAGTTCATTTACTGGTTGATAAATAAACAGAACAGAAATGCTACATGGATGAGCACTGTATTCTTGATGTTTCTTGAGTCAGGAAACGATTGATATTAAAACTAAAATTCAAACTGCCCCATCTGTTTTAAGTGACAGGCCTGCAAATTATTTATTTTGAGTTCTCAACCTCTTCCTCCTCTTTAGAAGAAAAAATTATTGAGGCTAGCCATCTTTTTTTGACCGCGAAGCGGCCCGAAGGGCCGCTCCGCGGTCTATAGAGGTTACTAAACTTTTGTCCTGATATATTGGGCTGGCGCGAGGGAGCGTAGCGACCGTCAGCGCCCAGCCCCTCTTTTCGACCCAGGTGTATGTTTTGAGGGTTATTGCTAGATCTTAATTTTGATAAGGCTCTTGCTCCTCACATGAAGCTCCATTTGCTCTGATTCTTTTTTCATTGGAAAGAGCATCTTCTAATTGACCAAAACTCGCGAGAAATCACCAGAAAGTTGCAGCAATCATTAGCAAATCACTCAAAACCATTTGTCCGAACTCCTTCTCCTTCTTCTTCTTCTCCTCCTCCGCATCTATTCAATGGACGATAGTAGGTATTCATTTCACCCCCCCGCCATGGGTCCCTGGGCTCCGTGCATTATTTGTCTATTCATAACTCTTCAGTTAAACTAAGGAGCTATATGCACCAGTGGTGTAGTGGTCTAAGCGATTGGTCAGCTGGATGTAACTGGCTGTTTCGAATCCTTCTTACACATTCATTTTAATTTTGGTGTATTTAAAGTTGAGAAAATGGTATCATCGGCAGGCCAAATGTAAGGCATTTGTCTCCCAAAAATCGATTGCTCTGAGTGTTGCCAATGAAAATTTCTCAAAAATTAGTTATTTTGCCAATAAATGTGCATTGTATTTTCAATTTCGAAACTTTTCTTTGTGTTACATTTTTAAAAAAAAGTTTACTTTTCATTAATTATTTATTTGTTAATCTAATAAAATCTTATCTAAATATAAAACCAACAAAATCAAATTTGTATTTGTACATTTTATACTACATTAAAAGTGGAAGAAATATCTGGTACCATCGGCAAGCCAAATGTGAGTCTCTTTTCTCCAAAATTTGCAATTGCCTCGAGTAAAAAGTCAAGGAAATACAATTTCTAGTAGTGCAATCTGCTGCGTCATCTGCATTTTGTTTTTGGGCGCGCATGGAAAGAGACACTGAACTGCGCGCCAAAAACAAAATGCAACTGTCCAAGCAGCAGATTGCACTACTAGAAATTGTATTTCCTTGACTTTTTACTCGAGGCAATTGCAAATTTTGGAGAAAAGAGACTCACATTTGGCTTGCCGATGGTACCAGATATGTGTATATAACTGGTACCATCGGCAAGCCAAATGTGAGTCTCTTTTCTCCAAATTTTGTAATTGCCTCGAGCAAAAAGTCAAGGAAATTTATCTACTACTTGTGGAATCTGCTGCTTGGACAGTTGCATTTTGTTTATGGCGCGCAGTTCAGTGTCTCTTTCCATGCGCGCCCAAAAACAAAATGCAGATGACGCAGCAGATTCCACAAGTAGTAGATAAATTTCCTTGACTTTTTGCTCGAGGCAATTACAAAATTTGGAGAAAAGAGACTCACATTTGGCTTGCCGATGGTACCAGTTATTTCTTCCACTTTTAATATAGTGTAAGATGTATAAATAAATACAAATTTATATTATTTTATAACATATGAAAAAAAAATAAAAAAAATAAACTCATTAAAAAATATAACAAACATAAAAGAATCGAAAATATATTAAGATATTATTGGATAAAAAAATAAAAAATAAATAAAAAACAAAATTATTTAAAAAAATATAACAAAGAGAAAAGATTCGAAAATCAAAAATACAATAAAAATTTATTGGCAAACTAACATATTTTTATGAAATTTTCATGATTTATACTTAGGGCAATCGATTTTGGGAAAAAAGAGATCTAATTTTGACCTGCCGATGGTACCAGTTGTTTTCTCAACTTAAAATTTCCAAAATAAAATAATTGCCTAAGAAGGATTCGAACCTCCCAGATTCAACCAGCCGTTCATTCACTTAGACCACTACGCCACTGGTGCATATGCGTTGTTGTTTAACTGAAGACTTATGAATAAAAGTCAATACATGAGGTCCAAGGACCCGGGGGGATGAGTGGGGGAAGAAATGAATACCTACTATCGTCCATTGAATAGATGCGGAGAAGAAGGAGAAGAAGGAGAAGGAGGAGTTCGGACAAATGTTTTTTTACAAATTTTACTACAATTCTGCAACTTTTCAGCAATTTCTCGCGAGTTTTGGTCAATTTGATGATGCTCTTTCCAATGCAAAAAGAATTAGAAAGATTGAAGTCCCCTGTGACGAGCTAGAGCCTTATCAAAATTGAGATCTAGCAATAACCCCCAAAACGTACACCTGGGTCGAAAAGAGGGGCTGGGCGCTGACACTTCGCTAACGCTCGCTCGCGCCAGCCCAATATGGGTATAAATGGTACCATCGGCAAGCCGAAAGTAAAGCTCTTTTCTCCCAAAAAAAACAAATGCCCCGAGTGTAAAGTCAAGGAAATTTCCCTACTACGAGTGGAATCTGCTTGTGGGGCATCTGCATTTTGTTTTCGCGCGCAGTTCAAGAGCTCTTTTCATGCGCGCTCAAACAAAATACAGGTGACACAGCAGATTCCACTCGTAGTAGGGAAATTTCCTTGACTTTACACTCGGGGCATTTGTTTTTTTTGGGAGAAAAGAGCTTTACTTTCGGCTTGCCGATGGTACCATTTATTTCCTCAACTTTAAACATACAAAAGACTTGTATCAATTAGTTTCTTCTAATTGTTGTTTTTATTTTTTTGCATAAACGAATAAGACACCATTTAGTTAAAAAAACGAATGTTTGGAAAGTGAAAAATCATGCAAAAAAATATTAAATTTGATATATTCTTTCCTTTACACTCGAGGGAATCGATTTTCAGGTGAAAAGATCTTTACTTTTGGCTTGCCGACGGTACCAGCTATTTCCTCAACTTCAAATATACAAAAAAAAACTTTATTCACGAGAAGGATTTGAACCTGCCAGTTTCAACCAGCCACCGGTCCGCTTACACCACTACACCACTGGTGCCTATGCTGAACTGGTCAATTGAAGAGCTATGACTTTTAAATGAATACCTGAGGGCCAGGGACGGGAGCGGGGGGGGGGGGGGGGGATAAATTGAAGACCTACTCTCGTTCATTAGCAGATGCGAAGCAGCAGCAGCAGCAGCAGCAGCAGCAGCAGCAGGGCAGCAGGAGTTCGGACGGCAACTTATTTTTCGATTTTCACCATGAAATACAAGGTTTTAGGGGCTTTTCACGCGAGTCTAGACTAATTAGTGAATGCTCTTTCCAATGCAACAAGAATTAAAACGATTAGAGGCTCATAGCGGCAGCTAGAGCCTTATCAAAATTAAGATCTAGCATTGACCCTCGAAAATGACACCTGGGTCGAAAAGAGGGCCTGGGCGCTGACGGTCGCTACGCTCCCTCGCGCCAGGCCAATCTGGAAATGCTGTCCACGGGCGAATTCTCAACGGATCTGGACAAACTTTTTTTTTCCTGAAAGGTGATGCTATTTTAGGTAGATCTGGAGGGGTAGACCCGGAATTTGAGCTTTTGAAACATTACTTTTTTGGGTAGAAAGGCTTGAAAAATGCAATATAGCGTTTTTGCGCTGTAGCACCTTTAATCTTGAGAAGTGCACAGAAGACTTGAGTTTTTTTGTTCAAAAGTCGTATATAAAGATTTCAAATATATGCTTACTTTTGAAAATGGTTGAGAAACCAGAGACTTACCCTCTTGAGAGACAAACTTTCACGCATAACAATAGCATCAATAATCAGTAGCAGCTGAACGGCTGAGAATTGAACAGAAGACTTGCGTTTTTTTGTTCACAAGTCATATATACCGATTCTAAATCTGTGCTTACTTTTGAAAATGGTTGAGAAACCATAGACTTTTCATCTTGAGTGACAAACGTTCACACATGACAATAGCATCAATAATCAGTAGCAGCAGAACGGCTGATAATTGAACAGAGGACTTTGGTTTTTTGATTCACAATTCGTACATAACGATTCCAAATCTGTGCTTATTTTTGAAAATGGGTGAGAAACCACAGACTTGCCCTTTGGAGTGATGAAATTCCATGCATTCATATTGTAAGCTGGAAGGTGATTTGCTCCGCGGTCACCTATTGCGCTTTGCACCATATACTTGTTCTGAACTAGGTAGGGGCTATATGTAACTTGGATTGATTCGAACGTTTTTTTGTTTTAAACGGTTTGTGAGACTATGTTTTTCATTGCAAGCGAATCTGATTTTGTCACACCTTGTCTAGTTCTTTTTGATGATTGACAATTCATAAGCGGCTCATGCTGTAGCATTTTAGTCTTGTTTTTCTATGTGTGAAAAATTGAACATTTGGCAAAAATATTCGATGCAAGATTATTTGGTAAACTTTGTCCTGTAAAACCGGAACAAGAAGGAAAAGCATAATTCATAATTCCAAACAGTTTAAAACGCGTTCTTAAGATATTTTTTGAATGGCTCAAACTCGAGTGGCTGCGCTCGAGCCTACTTTTTAAAATAACGGCTTTTCCGAACAGTTTTTGAAAATTAGCGTTAGTTTACAAGGTATTTAAAATGGGAAGAGTCCGTGACAAATAATCTATGGTCCAATTATTTGTCGGTTCGATTAGTTTTTGTGTTCCTTTGAGGTTTAGATTTTTTATGAAAAAAGCTGTTTTCTCCGGTTTGAAAAAAAGGCTTTCAATATGATTTCAAAACATAAGCGCAGAAAATGTTTTAGGTGAAAGAGGGAATATGTGCTTATCAGTTAGCCCTTAACGCTTAGACGCATGCTCGTCCTTGACTAGATCATGAGTGTGGCAGTCAAACGAACTTGGTATGGTCATAATTACGTTAGGAAATTTTGAGAAAAGTAAGAAAAATAATGCCAAAATTTGCCAATTTTAAGCAGAAATTTTTTTAATTTGAGAGCCTACCGGGTGAAAATGTTTGGCTTGTCAGACGTGGTAGGTCTGTTGTCTCGTGTGTGTCTGGTACTGGAAACTCAGTTTTTTATTGATGAATATAATTCTGTCATATTGCATCAGTCTCCGTTAAAAACACCGGCGAGGAGAATGTTGGTTGGGCCCAAGACGACTCCGTAGACGAAAGGCCGCTCAGGCTGAAACTTCTTGTAAGGCCTACCGTTGGGCACCAGCAGAGAACTCTTGAGGTTCACCGAGCTCGCACCTACCGCTTCCACCCCATTCTCCGAGACCTGCAGCATTTCCGGTGGAAGATAGAATAAATGAAAAAGCATCATGCCCAAATCATGCCACAGCGAGTGGTGGGCACCTGGAATGGGTTGCCGGAGCCGGTTATCTTGGCTTCCCAGGAGCAATTTGCTGATTTTGTGCGGTCCTGTAGCCCCTGAGCACGCCGCCCTGCCCCTCCTCAATGGCCCTCTTCATGCATCTTTCTCTTTGTTACTTCCACGTTACTTTTCCTCTTCTCAGCATGCAGTGATGCGAATGCTGTTTGCTCCCAGTTCATTTACTGGTTGATAAATAAACAGAACAGAAATGCTACATGGATGAGCACTGTATTCTTGATGTTTCTTGAGTCAGGAAACGATTGATATTAAAACTAAAATTCAAACTGCCCCATCTGTTTTAAGTGACAGGCCTGCAAATTATTTATTTTGAGTTCTCAACCTCTTCCTCCTCTTTAGAAGAAAAAATTATTGAGGCTAGCCATCTTGTTTTCTGAACTAGGTAGGGGCTATATGTAACTTGGATTGATTCGAACGTTTTTTTGTTTTAAACGGTTTGTGAGACTATGTTTTTCGTTGCAAGCGAATCTCAACCTGTCCACCTTGATCTAGCATTAACCTCAAAAACATACACCTGGGTCGAAAAGAGGGCCTGAGCGCTGACACTTCGCTACGCTCGTTCGCGCCAGGCCAATAAACCTTGTCAGTTTATTCATGTTGTGCACTTGAAGGTGTCGCAGTGAGATCACCGAAAAAAATCCAGCTAAGAAACACTAAGTAGTGGGGTTGTGTGAGAAGGTAGGGAATGCTAAGGGGCGGCCTAGGACTCAGGGCCAGGGCAGACTTGGGCTCGGTAGACGCAGAGATCGACTGGGTTGGTGATGTATTTCCAGAAGCAGGAGGGCGGAATGTCCTCGCTCCACACCAAATAGTTGGGGCAGACTGCAATCGAGGCAGCTCAGGCTTGGGCAAAAGAGAGCCTGAAACTGAAAGGAACGCGGGACGCCGCCGCATTTGCTCTCGCACATAGCCTTGCTGGGGAAGACGTTCCGCTCGCCGCGGCCTACACAGCCCTCCGAGTAGCGTTCGCAGGCCCCGGTCACCCGATCGAACCACCTGGATCCTCTCTCATACTTGATAGCTGAGTGGTGGTGGGTGAAGAGAAGGAGCAGAGGAGAGGGTGTAGAGGAGAGACCAGGCTTCCTGCGGAGCTTCCGGTCCGCAGTCGAGAAGCATGCCCGCCTGGCGGGTGCACTGCTGCAGCAGGCTCCCTCGGGAGGCCAGCGCCAGGCCCACCATCGCCAATCCCTGCCAACACAGCCTTTCTCATCTCTCCCTTCACCCACACCACCAACCAGCAGCAGTTTCATTCTCACTGGCTGCTTCCAAAGCTCTGTCAAGCTAACTTTTGGCTTTTGGCCTTTCCTGGCTCTTTTTATATAAGCATGTATTAGCCTGCGTCATTGGCGCTTTCAATTTGCCTGGCTTGATTGGGGAACCAGTTCAAAGATGGCCAAAACTAATAGGGCCCTATTTACGTGGTTTCAATTACGTTTGATGAGGGCTACCAAATTTTACGCTCCAGCCCAGTGCAACGATGCACTTTGCATTTTGCATTTTGACACCAGTCTAAAATTATAAACCGAATAAAATTCGCGATGTTGGGAAATCATCGTATCAGTGATAATTAACTTAAAACATCACCACTGGGAGCCGTTTTAGGTTTCTTACAGTGCACCCAAGGGCCAACCAGCGGCCAGCTCCACCTTGCCCTGCTCCTCCAGCCAGACCAATGGGCGCTGCTCCAGACTGCCTCTGAGCTCTTCGTCCAGCTGCTTTCGCTTCATCCAGGGGCCGGCCAATATTTGAAAGCTGCGCTACAGACCTCGGCAGGTATCCAAGGCCGCAGGGGCAGCCCTGTCCACTTGCAGGAACTCTCCAGCTGCGGACCAGGCCTCGAACAGGTGGCCATCAGTCTCAGTGCGCCTGCATTCAAAGGGGAAACAGTGGCAGGCTGAGGATGGAGATGGCGGAGGTTGTGCGGGAGCCCTAGAAAGTTCCCAGTTGTCCCCAGGCGTTGTGGTAGTCGATATAGAGACGACTAATGGGTGTCGCCAGCAGGCAATCGCTGTTGTCGGAGCGGAAATCTTGGAGTTTCAGAGAACTGAGTTGCTGGCTGATTGGAGGGAAGCCGGGTAACTCCTGCAGGTTGCAAAAAATGGCTGGCGCGCAGTTGGAAGGAGTCCTGGCCGCAACGCAATTGATCTGCAGAGAGCGGACTTTGGCGTGGTCGGCAAAGAATTGGTCGAGGTGGAGCGAATGGCGGCCCAATCTGAGAAGGTTGTGCAGGTGACGAGCATTTTGGCCAGGTTTGGAGCAGAGCAGAAAAGAGACAACCTTAATGATCGGGCTATGATAAGATGAAGGTCGCAAACTTGATTCGCACGTTTCATAAAATTCGAAATTGCTCTGCTTAACAAGCTCGAATCCCAATCATACCTATCTGTTCTGTGGTACAATATACAGCGAAAAATTTTCTGATTTTTTGGAAGTCAGCTTTCAATTGTAACTACTATTGCCATGAATCTGAATTTTCACCGTTTAATGAGCGGATTTGCAATGTTCCCAGCGCAGTTAGAAAAAATACCGTATTCCATCTGGTCATCGCCTTCTCTGTCTTGTCTGCTGTACGCATTGCCTGAACCACCACATTTATCGCTGCACATGTTCTCAGTAATAAAACGCAAGCATTATGCAATCGATATTAGACTGTTGCAGACGCGTGAAACTTCCAAATTGATTTCAAGAGGCATTTCGGGGGCAATATTTTCGTCTTCGGGTAGGCAGCTGAAGAAACTGCGCAGAACTAGCGTACTAGAGCAGCCTGGGTTTCGGGGAGGGAATAAAGAGGGATTGAGGTCTGGGGGCAGTAACTTACCTGGAGGGCCAAGTCCAGTGATCAGCTAGGCTGGTTTGGCAGGGCGAGGCGTGGCCATTGCACACTCGTGCCGCGCTGACCCCTGGGGGTGTCCCAAATCGGGACATTCCACCTCTACATTTTTGAGTGTGGGGATTCTGCGTTCGCGCAACTCCCTGTCCTAAGTATATTACTGAAGTCGTTAACTTCATGTTGCTTCCACCACTAAAATCAAGTTACTGGTTTTAGTGACAATTTCACTCTGATGTATAATGCAGGAAACAAAAAAAGCTAAAAAGAACATTGAGACTTATGAGCCAAGGTTATTGGTTGTTCAGTTGCTCTTCTGGCCACAAATTTGGACCTGAAGATGAATTGTTCGACGCCACGTTAGTATTATGGAAAAATGGCGATCTGTTCTTTTGGTTAATGCTCTAAATATTTGGTTACGATAAATGCGATAGGATCAAAGGCATTTTATTCCTTTTAATGAAGAAGAATAAAAAAAGCAAGAGAAGATACACTAGCTGTTCAATGCAATCTTTAAAATATTGTAAAAACAATCGTACAGTCTAATTGAGAATAATAGTTGAGACTTGAGAAGTACACTTTAATTTAAGTTACTTTAATTCTAATTTACAACAAATTAAATCGTCAATTTTTTTGATTAATTATATGCTCGGTAAAAAATTCGTATTCTCAAATTTTAGTTGAACAATTTTAACGAACATTTTAATCAGCTTCAGAAAGTAATGAGCCCAACCATTGTTTTTGCAGTTATCGACAGCCTGGGTCATTGAGAAGACTGTGCTTCGAGAATTCTCAATGGTATTTATTAAAAAAGAGTATCATGTCACATGATTCATGTACATATTCAAAAATGTCATTTATCAATTCTGAATTTTTAGGCCAAAAAGGTGCATAAGTAAGCTTGTTTATGCATGCACATCAAATTTAGTGGTGCAAAAATGTCCAATTTTGTTAAACGAAGGAGAAAATCAAGAAAACGCATCGTTTTCATAATCCTCTTTCCTGTCTACCGCTTTGTGCTTGCCTTTGAAACCCTTGCCCTTCAGACCAAAGGAGCTCATCCCGCTCTTTAGCCCTGACCTGTTTCTATTCCAACCATATCCCCAGGCCTATTCGAAGCTTCACAGGAAGGCCCTAACTGTCTTTGCTGGCTACAGCGTCCTGGTAACGCCCAGGCCCAAACACTGACGCACCAAATCACCTCGCCTTCGCCAGAAGAGGGCTAATCGTTCCAGCTAGCGGACTCCTAATCGCTGCCAATTGGGCCAACCTAACTGATTGATCTCTCTCTGGGCCCTGTAAAATCACCAACGCCATCTCTGCAGCCATTGGCTGGCTGGAAAGATGGGGGTGAGAATAACGGGCACAGGGGAAATAGGAAAAAAAGTTTGCTGCACAGGCAGGCAGGGTACAGTAAGAGAAGGTAGAGAAAGGGAAAGAAGGTGGCGAAGGAGATGGCCTTGCTCTGGCTCCTCTTGCTGGCTTTTGCCAAGGAGGCGATTGGGGAGTCGACGGGTATTTTGCTGCCTGGCTTTCGCAAATTGTTGATGAACCAGATGAGTTTCAGTTCCACCGGAGGCCGGTTCTCAGACGCCGTACGGTTAGTATCCTAGGCATGGTGTTTCTGGATGGGAAGATGAGGAGAAGTGGTTGCAGAAAGCTGTTTGAATACCCATGCGCACCTCCTATGGGACGGCTACTGCTATGCTGCTGACCACAAAGTTGACCTGAACCAAGCAGATGCTCAGCTCTACTGCCAGCAGCAAGGCGGTCATCTGGCAGTCGTGCTTGACGAACGGCTTCTTAACGCCACCAGTCCTGTTCTAATACTTTGTTTCTTTACCTTGTTTCGAAATTTCAAAGGCAATTCTATATTGAGGAAAATGGTTTTTCTTGGGTTTACTGGCTGAACCTACGGCAGAGCGAGAACGCAACATCTGCGAATGCAAGCTGGTACTGGCACCTCCCCGATGGCTCCCTCCGCGCTTTTGAGGAGTGGTCATACTGGCATAAATTGACCCCAAATGACGGCAAAAGCAACAGTTGCTTCCAAGGCTCTTCTCAGCTTCAAATCCCAAGTTTGACAAACAACCAGGAAGCGAAACCGGCCAGGAAAATGCTGGAGTTTTGACCGGTTCGGAATTAGAGGATATTAGTGAGGAAGATACTTGGGCGCCTTTTTGCCAATTTCCAGCTTCCAACAGCGGTTGCTTCATTTCTGCACCTGTCTTGAGCCAATCGATGAACAAAGATTGCCCATATTGACAGACTGTCTCCAGTTTGCCGACTTGAGCTTCCGCCTCTATGGAGATACTGGCTACAATGGGACGCTTTTGGCTCTTCATTCCAACCTGACACCCTCCGACTGCGCCCAACTATGCGCCCAGCACCAGCCCAACTGCACCGGCGCCATCCACCTCCAGGAAATTGACGAAAGCGAATGCCGGTTGCTTCCTGCTTCAGACTACTAGTCCATTTGCGCGGTTCAATTCTGGGCTTCAGACTGCTGGCAGACCTACCGGCCATTCCATCGGCTGCCTATCCTGCTTCGGATGCGTTCATCGACACCACCCTCATTGTACGCACCAACTGCACCTCTGATTCCACCTCAACCTCCACCACTTCCACCTCCTTGACCACTTCCACACCCGCTATCTCTACATCCACCGTCGCAACAGCCTACGCCTACTCTACGGTCCCGACCGTGTCTACCTCCACCACCACAACTACGGCCAAAGGTTCTCTGATCCCACTTCTTCTCTCTGCTCATTACTCCAAATGGACACCCCATTTTCAGCAACTACGAACAAGAAAACCTCTGCTCCTGTCAGCACTGAAGCTCCAACGATGATGGACACGAGTGAAGACCCAAACCCAACGGCAGCAACGACAATGACCCCGGGTACCTTAGTTTCTCTTTGTTCGAACTGAAAAGTAGCCTCGCTTCTTGTCTCAGACACGCCGAATACCGGCCTTCTTACTCCGACCTCCACCACCACCTCTACCACCTTTACCACCTCCACCACTTCCATCTCCTTGACCACTTCCACTCCGGCCACCTCTACTTCCACCATCTCAACGGCCTACGCCTACTCTACGGTCCCCACCGTCTCTACCTCCACCACCTCAGCATCCACAACCGCGACCAAAGGTTCTCCCACCTCTACTCTGCTAATTGCTCCACAATGATCCCTTTTCAGCAATTACGACCAGGAAAACCTCTGCTCCCGTCAGCACTGAAGCTCTAACGACAGTGGACACGACTGAAGATCTAACGACGGCAACGACAACGACCCCGAGTAACTTAGATTCTCTTACTTACACTTACTCAGACTTACACCTACAATACTTGCACCACTCTCATAGTACGCGCTAACAGCATCCCAGCTTCCACCTCCACCTCCACCACCTCCACCTCCTTTACCACTTCCACACCCGCCATCTCTAAATCGACCATATCAACGGCCTACGCCTACTCTACAGTCCCAACCATCTCTACCTCTACCACCTCTGCTTCCACAACTACGCCCAAGGGTTCTCATGGCTCACTTCTTCTCTCTGATCATTGCTTCAAATTAACACCCCTTTCAAGCAGCTACGATCAAGAAAACCTCTGCTTCCGCCAGCACTGAGGCCCCGCCGGCAGTGGACACAACTGAAGACCCAATGACAGCAATGACAACGACCTCGGGTAGCTCAGGTTCTTTTACTTTCAACCATCTCGACCTCCTCCACATCAGCTTCCACAACCGCAGCCAAGGGTAAGTAAGAGAGTGTGAGAAGGGAGGTGGACGAGTGTCAATCTCTTTTACAGTTCAACCGATGAAACCATGATTGTTTCAGCTTCAACCAGGACCAGAAAAACCTTTGGTGCAGTCAGCACTGAAGCTCCACCGGCGGTATACACGACTGCAAATCCAACCATGACAACGACCCCGGGTAGCTCAGGTTTCCTTACTTCCAACTGAAATGCATCCTTTCTTCTCGCCTCAGACATGCCGAATACCTCGCCAGCTCCAACCCCGACCAACAACCAGATCGCGGGTTTGATTTCCTCAGTAGTGTGTCATGAAGACATTTTCGTACTCTAGCGGCCTTCCTATCTGCAGAGGCAACCTGGCCAGCGTCAACGGATCAACCAGCAGGAAGGAGCGGCCCATCACCGGGTTCACTTGAAACCTCTCATTGGCCCCAACTGACACCCAAAAGGGGCCTTTCAGCAGGACTGGAGGCTTGCCTGGCCTCGGCTAGGAGCGTCGTTGTTGGTGGCTCCTGCTTCATCGCCGACCTGAGCTCTGGACGCAGCTACTCGGAGGCCCGGGACTTCTGCGAAGCTGCTGGCGGTCAACTGGCCGTCATTCCGGACAGCTCCACCCTACAGGCCATCATACAGGAGTACAGCGAGGTTCTACTCCCCTTCTCCACCTGCAACTCAGTTCAATTGATGCCTTCTTGCAGACGCAGTTACGCTTGTGGGTGGCCTTGGAACAAAGCACGACCAATTTGAGCTGGTACTGGCGCCACGGCGACGGCAGTCTGGAAGGTTGCCTGCAGTGACTATTCAAGAAATCGGTGATGTAACCGGGCTCAGTTTCAGCTTTCCCTACGGACTCTCCGCTCTGGATAGAAGGAGAGCCTGAAAGGAAGGGCGAAACGAGAGCTGCCGTGAGGCATAAGCTACCAAGAGGGCTGGCGGATTTCTTTGATTGGTGGAACGGAGCGCCACTCTGTCAGTTTCAAATCGGTTAGCGCAACGCAGCTTCAAATCAGATTTGAAGTTAGCCATTGGATTTCAGTGACCATGAAACAGTCGACCGCACTCGAACAAGACCAGCCAGTTTCCGGCAAAGCTTCTACACCAGCTGCTGACAAGGGTTTGCAAGCGTTCTCAGACATGCTCCGATCCAATGCTCCATTTCTAATTTGCAGCCTCTGTCCCAACCACCCTGCAATTCAACCAGCAAACTACAGCAAAAGGTTATCCTATCTGAAATTAGAAATCAAAGACCAAAAGTTTTGCGTCAGAAATTTTTGCGCTTCTTTATTTGCAATGTTTGCAGTAAATGCCGCAATCATCGCTTCAGCGCCTACCCAGGCCTCTTCCCAGACTCCCACCCATCGAGGTTTCTACAGCTATTTTAGTTTACCTAAATGGTTTGATTTCTAAGCGAACGAAATATCAACGCCGCACGCCGATGCTTCAACTGCGGAGGCAGAAATCCAAACCAGCGCTCCAGGTGCTCCCCTATGCCCCCAGCCCCCATTGCTGCATGCGATGCTGCACATTTGCAGTTGGGCTGGCCGCTTGCCTAGCGTCCCCCAAGCACGTGCTGGCCGCTGGCTCCTGCTTCACAGCCGACCTCAGCTCCAAACGCAACTACTCGGAGGCCCGGGCCTTCTGCGAGGCTGACGGCGGTCAACTAGCTGTCATCCCAGACCTTGCCACCCAGAAGGCCATCCTACGCGAGTACAATCAGGCACCTCTCCTTCCACAATCACCTTCCTTTCAGCCGCATAGCTAGCCAACAGTACTTGCTTCAGACAGGCGGCCATTGGGTGGCCTTGGAGCATCACAACGACGGCTGGTACTGGCACCACGGCGATGGGCGTCTGCAAGGTTCCTCTTTCTATTTGAGTGTGCCATCTACAGGGTGATCCAAGCACCAGGAAACACCCACTTTGATCAGCTGTAAAATGATTTCTAGTAGGTCTAAGAATTTTATTCCAATGAGAGCATAAAATTTAATCTTTGTTTAATGTTTTCACCAAAGAATGAAGAGAAAAATCAAGAAATGGGCTCATGGCATTATTTAGAAAATTGGGACCCAAAAATGAAGCTGTCAAAAATTAAATGGAACTGATAGAGAGCAGCTGGGTCTCTCGGCCGGTCAGCAGCAGGGCGCCCAGGCTCAGCTCCCCCTCTTCAACACAGGGAACCAAGAACGTCTGTCAGTTGAACAACCATGCCCCTGTGTTGAAGAGGGGGAGCTGCGCATGGGCGCCCTGCTGCTGGCCGGACGAGAGACCCAGCTGGTCTCTATCAGTTCCATTCAATTTTTGACAGCTTCATTTTGAATACCAATTTTCTAAATAATGCCATGAGCCCATTTCTTAATTTTTCTCTTCATTCTTTGGTGAAAACATTAAACAAAGATTAAATTTTATACTCTCATTGGAATAAAATTCTTAGACCTACTAGAAGTCATTTTACAGCTGATCAAAAGGAGTGTTTCCTGGTGCTTGGATCACCCTGTAAAGGAAGGGGCCAGTTTCAGCTCTCCCATCCAACTCCCCGCTCTGGGTCCCTGGCCAGCCGAACGACGCAGCAGAACAGAGAGGCACGTTGGGGACGGGGGCGGGTGGACTGGCCGCCTGGGGAGCAAGAGCGGCGCTTTGCCAGTTCTACATTCAAACTACCATCAACGGCCCTCTGGCCCCAAGCACCCTGCCTGGTTTATTGCAAATATATACCCAGAGGCTCGAAATTAATTGATGCCAGCAAACGAGCCAACTGCGCCCAACGCCGAAGCCTCTACTGAACCAGCAGAAATCCCAGCCACTACTCCAGGTTCTCAATCACCCCGTCCAAATGGATTGCTGCCATTAACTGGACTTAGATATGACTTCAGGAGGGATAGCCGCTTGTCTGGCGTCGGAGTCCCATCTAGTGGCAACCAACTCCTGCTTCACAGCCGACCTCAGCTCCTGGCGCAACTACTCAGAGGCTCGGGCCTTCTGCGAGGCTGCTGGCGGTCAGCTGGCCGTCATCCCCGACCTGGCCACCCTGCAGGCTCTTGCACAGCATTACAGCCAGGTTCTCAGCCATTCACCTCCTTTCAGCCTCCATTCATGGTCCTGCTGCAGGTTGACTATCTGTGGGTGGCCTTGGAGCGAAGTGCAGGCAACCTCAGCTGGTACTGGCACCACGGCAACGGCAGCATGGAAGGTTGGCAGCGTTGGCATCGTTAGCCTGAGTAGTAGAAGGTCCGTTTCAGCTTTCTCGGCCAATTCTTCGCTCTGGACCCCGCCCTATCCGGCAGCCAATCAAAATAGGGCTGCAATCGGGATTTCTGACGTAGGCCTGGTGTCTGCGGGCCAGGAAAGCATTTCCCTCACCCTCTGTCAGTTCCACATCCGTTGTCCCTCCTGTCACCGGGCATTGGCGAAGATTTGGAGCTGTCAATTGGGTTTCAGCTCCAGCGGGGCAGTCAACGCCAGCCAAGGAGGAGATCCAAACCAATGCGCCTGGTGTTGCTTACACTACGGGTATGAAACCTCTAAGTAGGCCTTGCAAAAACTAACCAACTGATATCAAGCAAGACTTTTGCAAAATCTAAACTCTTTTGGTTGGCAGCAAAGGAAACGCCGATGCTGAATGAGGAGGCTTCGACGGAGCAAGCAGAGACCCAGGTCACCGCTCCTGTCACCGTCCCAGGTTTCTCACATCTTTGGAATTTCACGCGAACTATCTGGCGTTGGTTCTCAGCAACTACGCCGAAAGTCCACGCTCCAACTGACCCACCAGAGATACCAAGTAGCGCGCCAGTTGCCAAGCTAGGTACGCTCATTCTCCTTGCTGAACAATCCTGCATCAAAGTTACTATGGTTTGCAGAAGGGATAGCCGCTTGTCTGGCGTCGGATTCCCATCTAGTGGCAACCAACTCCTGCTTCACAGTCGACCTGAGCTCCGAACGAAACTACTCGGAGGCCTGGCGCTTCTGTCAAGCTGCTGGCGGTCAACTGGCCGTCATCCCCGACAACAGCACTCTACAGGCCATCTACCAACAGTACTATGATGTACATCCTATTCTACCGTGAGGGGGGTGATTTATGCGTACACCTAATTCAATCAATTATAACTCAAGAGCTTTTCAATATTTTTCAATGAAAATTTATGACACGTTACCACTAATTGTTCTCTACATTGTGTTAAATTTTTGTGCCAAACGGATTCTTTGTCGTCTGTTTATGACAATTTTTCTAACATGAGTCCTTTTACTGCTGCCCACTTTGCAGAGCAAACCTTTTATGGGAAAATAATTTAAATATGTTCATGATTTTGACTATCCCTCAATCTTAAAGCATCAAAAAAATGGCCAAAACGTATTTGGCGTTATTTGATCGATCGTGATATTTCCCTTTAATTAGAAAAAAATCAATTTTTTAGGTCAAGATTAATCATTATGGGCAATGCTGTGCAGTACGATGACTAATGTTAGCAAAAATGTCATAAATCGACGACATTTAATCCGTTTGGCACAAAAATTTAACACAACGTAGTGGACATATAGGGGCAACTTGTGATAAATTTTCGTCAAAAAATATTGAGTAGTTCTTGAGTTGTAGTTGATTGAATTAGGTGTACGCATAAATCACCCCCCCACGGTACGAACCCCTCCCTTTGAAGCCCAAAGCCGGCCGAATGCTTGCAGACGGGCCCTCTCTGGGTGGCCTTGGAGAAGAGTGCGGAAGATCTCAGCTGGTACTGGCACCACGGCGACGGGCGGATGGAAGGTTGCTGCGATGATCATTGAGCACTGGCCTTCAGGGCCAAGCTTTCTTTCAGCTTTCCCTACGACCTCTCCGCTCTGGCGGCCTGGCTCGCCTTCCCCTGAAGAACTGGAAAGGAACAGAGGCAGCCTGGGGACGAGAATTTTTGGGCTCCATGACCGGCGAGGATCGGGTACATGGCCCAGACCGCTTTGCCAGTTCAGCACTGGTTGCTGGAAGAATAAATTTGACCACAGAACTGAGGCTGGTTTGCAGCCTATGATACAACTACGCCGAACGCCGCTGCTGCAACAACAGCACCAGACATCCAATCCACTGCTCCAGTCATCATACCTGGTCATGACTTCTTCGCTTGAATTATGGCCTGAATTCACTGATATGTCAGAGCCAGCACTACCGCCAGACCCGACCTGCGCAGTGACGCAGTGGTGCAGGACAGTCGGCGGCCTACTGGAGCCCACCACCGGCCACTGCTTCAAGCTCTTCCACGAATCAAAACTCTCTTGGTGCCTCCCTCTCCTCCTCTCCATCTATTTCGGCTCCAACCTTTCCTTGACCCTCCAATGGTCCTCCCTCTTGAAGGTTGAACTCCTTCCTGGACTGTGCCAACGCCGCCGCCTCAGCGACCGGAGTGCGCGGCCGCTTGGCGCACATTCGCAGCCCGGCCGTCCTCCAGTTCCTCCTGGACGACGTGGACAAGATGGCCTTCCGCTTCGACGCCTTCATCGGACTCCGGGCCCTCAGCGACCCACTGGAGGATCGGCCCGAGCTCCCAGAACGCCCCCTGGTCCTATTATTGCTTCCAAAGCTTTCCTAGGCAGATTGGGCAAGAAGGGAAGATTGACTTGAGGATGAGAACTGGTGGTACGATGGGCGAATGGGGGAGGTTCCTACGGCGGAGGCCAGGATGAACAGCAGCGTTCCGGCGTCTGTGGACGGCTTTGTCCTGGAGGAGGGAAGGACCTTCAAAAAGGCCTGCATGATGCTCAAGTCCGGCCCCAAGTACGTCGAAGTGGACTGCGACGATGAGAAGGAGCGCACCTGCGAGTACCTGCCGGACACCGGTGCTGCATTTAGTTTTCTCATCAAAATAAACTATTTCTGAATTTTTTGGCTAATATTAGAAATTACTCATTTATTCTATCAATTATTCTTATCAATCCAGCTAGGTTTATGTCTGTAATATACTTATTTACGTTTGTAGAGATTTGAAAATTGCAGCCAGCCAGGAGCCGGGGGCCCTGGAGCCCTGCAAGTCGACGACTGCTGAAGCCACCAGCGCCCATCGCCCAACCTCCTCCAAAGCTTCTCCTCACCCTCCAACCACGCCATCGGCCACGGAACCAGCTACGGTAGCAGAAAGCCAGGTAGCAACGACTCAAGATCCACCTACGACAGCGCAGCCTGCCATAGCCACATCTGCGGCACCTTTGATGGAGGCAGCAACTACGAAGCCAGAGGAGGCTCTTCAAACCATTCCCCAGCCGACAGAGGAGGCAATCCAGCTGGAAACGACACAGCAGAACCTTCCTAGCTCGTCGCCAGCAACTAAGCCCACAGCCAGTTCTCGAAAGGACGCAGCCACGATCGGGGAGGAGGCAGTGGAGTCCTCGGCCATGGCTCCAGTCTCCACTTCGCCACTTCTTCAGCGGACCAAATCTGCCGCTCAAGGCCTCCGTTCGTCTACCACTGTTAAGCCAGCCAAGCAGGCGACTACGGAGGACTTTGTGGAGGCGGATGTCTCTACGGTACAAGCACAGGTAGAGGGCGACGAAACGACAACGCCTAAGACGGCCCTGACTACGCCTAAAGACTTCGAGACAGGCTTCACGACCAGCAGCTCGCAGCTATCGGAGGGATTTGCGGGGCACGGAGAAGCTTTCACACCAACCAGCTCCACGAAGAAGCCAACGGGCCAGGCCACAAGTGAA
The DNA here is from genome assembly GCA_030248095.1 of Ptycholaimellus sp. GST1_10. Taxonomy (NCBI): domain Eukaryota; kingdom Metazoa; phylum Nematoda; class Chromadorea; order Chromadorida; family Chromadoridae; genus Ptycholaimellus; species Ptycholaimellus sp. GST1_10. Next base: position 27,886 of record JASANA010003416.1, on the reverse strand, counting down.
AGCCTCACCTCGCAAGCCATGCGGGACAGCTCTCAAGACCCTTCAAAATCGACTAGGAACATGGGGAAAGCGAGCTCCGACCTTTCTCCTTCGCGATCAAGTCCCCTGACCACTAGTGCAGCACCAAGCTTTGATACCACTGCAACTCCTCCAACGATTTCCCGCCAGGCATCCAGCTACAGCAGCGCCAGCGCTAAGGAGCAAGAGGAAAAGGCCTCAAGCTCGCCCACATCAACTCCGATGGAAGAAGGCTTTGAGACTACATCCGGGAAGGAAGAGGAGACGGCAGCATCAATCTCCGAAAAAGAGGAAACTCCTACAGCGGTTTCCAACCAGGCGTTCAGCTATAGTGGTGAAACCATCTCAAGCTCGGCGGCATCCGCTTCGACGGAAGAGGGCATCGAAACGACTTCCGGCAAGAAAAAAGAGACGGCTGGGACTTCGGGTGGACAGCAGACGACTGAACAAGAAACGGGCAAGGATGCAGACGACTCCACAATTGCGCCAACCACGGCAGCAGTCTACCAGGACTGCTACTCTGAGACCAACGTTTTCTTCACCGGTGGGCGCACCAACGACACCCTGCACCAATCGACCCTGGAGCAGGTTTGTTTATCTTTTTGGTTTATTAATTTTTTTCCATTTTTGATTTTGTGAAAACAGAATTGCTACTAAACAAGCAACGAGAAACGCAATTTCAGTGCTGCCGAAAGTGCCAGGAGGCAGGGGCGGGCTGCGGCGGCTTCCTCTTCAACTACGAGAACAACACCTGTCTGCTGAAGGAGGAACTAACTGGACGCCGTCTGGAGCTGGGCTGGATGGCCGGCGGCTTGGCCAGTCGATATCCCAGTTTCTAACTCTTTATTTCAAAAATTAAACTATTATTTTGCAATTTTTAATCTTTTTCGAAAACTTATCAAAAATAAATGATACTGTTTCTAGTGGCTGAGGAGGCCAAGAAAGTGGTGGGCATCAAATGCGGTCGCCCAGAGCACATGCGCGAGTACTACGGGGGGACCACGGCCATGTTTAGCCAGAAAACTATCCTCTTTTTGAAAACCACCAAAATCCCTGATTGAAGCTTCGAGAATGTGACCAAAGCTGACTGCTGCGAGCGATGCTTCGAGGATGCCGACTGCATCGGCTACTCCTTCACCTACGACAGAAACCAGTCGGACCACGGGAAATGCGACCTCAAGGAGAGTGGACACCAGAAGGCTTTTCTGACTTTTTTTAAATATTTTATTAACAAAATTATGAGTTTGAAGGTGATTTTGAATGATGTCCAGCACTTCAGTGCCTGGGTTGTCGGTTAGTTAGAGTGTAGTACCTCACCATTGAAGAAACTGATTAAAAATTGATGCTCTAGAAAAGAGAAACATCACCACCACGCCTGCAGCTGTTCAAGCGACAACGACAGAATCGGAAGCAGACGCGGTGCCAGAGTTGATGAAGGACATGCCTGCGATCGAGAAATTTGACTCTCTATTCCGCCAAATCGAGAATCCGGAGCCAGAAGAGGTTCAGAATATTCCCAGGTTCAATTGTCCCATTGCTCAATTGTCAGACGGAGCTGGGAGAGACGGAGACAGTGGTGGTGGAGACGATTCAATCACTTGGATGTACCCTCATTGTCGGCTCCATCGCAGCCGTCATCGTTCTCTGTGCCCTCCTTCGGTTGGCTCATTTGTTCAGATTTGGTCAAACAATTGTAGGTACATTTATCAGAACAATTTGTTCCAGGAATGTGACGGTGGAACGGCTGATTCACCTGTTCCAGGAGCTGTCCATCCTTGCCTCCCACATTATCATCCTGCTCCATCGAGACCCCAAGCTTTCCAGCTACAACTGGGCTAGCGCATTTTATTTTTTCTTCTATTTTGAAAAAAATCTAAATCATCTTTTATCATCTATGAATTTCATTTTCGTGCCTAGCAGCACTATTTTTTTGCGCGGCCGAAGGCCGCCTGCCGCGGAGGGCAGGGCAGTCAGAGCTCCGGAGGCCGGAGGGCATGGGTGCGGAGGCCCCGGAGCGTAGCCTAGCATGCGAAGCATGCTAGGCGAAGCGTAGGGGCCGTAGCACCCGTGCCCGGAGGCCGGAGGAGCTCTGGCGCCCTGCCCGAAGCGGCGGGCGGCCAAGGCCAGCTTAACCAGTTACCTCATTTTTGTGTCCGTCTTTCCGCATATATATATATATCTGGTACCATCGGCAGGCCAAATGTGGGCCTCTTTTCTCCAAAATTTGGAATTGCCTCGAGTAAAAAGTCAAGGAAATACAATTTCTACTAGTGGAATCTGCTGCTTGGACAGTTGCATTTAGTTTTTGGCGCGCAGTTCAGTGTCTCTTTCCATGCGCGCCCAAAAACAAAATGCAGATGACGCAGCAGAATCCACTAGTAGAAATTGTATTTCCTTGACTTTTTACTCGAGGCAATTCCAAATTTTGGAGAAAAGAGGCCCACATTTGGCCTGCCGATGGTACCAGATATTTCTCCCACTTTTAATATAGTATAAAATGTAAAAATACAAATTTGACATTGTTGGCTATATATTTCTTTAAGATTTTATTAGATGAATAAAAAAAGTGAATAAAAAAACTTATTTGAAAAATATAACGAAAAGGAAAAATTCGAAAATGAAAGACATAATGCAAATTCATTGGAAAATTAACATATTTTTGAGAATTTTTCTTGTCTTAAACTCAGGGCAATCGATTTTTGGGAACAAGGAGTATTATTTTTGGTCTGCCGATGGTACCACATATTTCTTCCACTTTTAAGATAAAAAATAAAAGAATAAAATAAAAGGATCAAAGAAGGTTTGAACCTGGTCATCTCTGAATCGAGCCAAATAGACAAGCCACTTGACCACACAGCCGCACAACTTCCTTTTTAGACTTATACCATATTAATTGCACAGAATTACCATTGAACCTTGCCAATTGATGCCTTAAGTACAGGCCGATTGAATACCTACTATCGTCCATTGAATAGATGCGGAGAAGAAGAAGGAGAAGAAGAAGGAGAAGAAGGAGTTCGGACAAATGGTTTTGAGTGATTTTCTAATGATTGCTACAAGTTTTGGGCGATTTCTCGCGAAATTTGGACAATTCGATGATGCTCTTTCTAATGCAAAAAGAATCAGAACGATTGGATTCTTCTGTGAGGAGCAGGAGCCTTATCAATTTTAAGATCTAGCAATAACCCCGAAAACGTACATCTGGGTCGAAAAGAGGGGCTGGGCGCTGACGGTCGCTATACTCCCTCGCGCCAGCCCAATATGTCATTCCGGGGCCCGGCCTCCGCGGTTTTTCAACCAAATTGGCTGATTTTTTGCATGAAGGTCCGCCGGGGTGGTATCTCCAGGCCATTTTTTGGGCTTGACGTAATTTTTCGATTTTCGCCCAAAACTCAATTTTTTGATGTTTCAAAGTACGAAAATTCATAAATCACTGGTTTTTCAACGAAATTGGCTGATTTTTTGCATGAAAGTCCGCCTGGGTGATATCTCCATGTCATTTTTTGGGCTTGACGTAATTTTTCGATTTTTGCCCAAAACTCAATTTTTTGATGTTTCAAAGTACGAAAATTCATAAATCACTGGTTTTTCAATGAAATTGGCTGATTTTTGGCAGGTACGTCCGTCGAGGTGCTATCTTGAAGCTGGCAAAAAGGAATTTCCGAAATATTTGTTATTTCTCAGTTTATGGCCAAAAACCTAAATTCTTTTTTTTGGGTTTTTTCTGGTTTTTCAATAAACTCAGCTTAGATTTGGCAGATACGTTTGCTGCGGCAGTATCTTAAAGCAGTTAAAAGGAATTGCTTAGCTTATTATCTGGAATAAAGGCCGCGCATCTTGGCAACAGCCGAGAATACCTTGTTATTTTTAAAAAACTTATAAATGTAAAATTGTAGAAAAAATTGTCAAAAATATATAATTGTCAAATTGTCAAAACTTGATTTTGAATTTTAAAAAATTTGTAATTGTAAAAATGTAGAAAAAAATGTCAAAAATATATAAAATAACTCACAATATATAAAAATTCCAGACTCTCTGCCGTCTGAGTGCCCTGGCCCTTCACTACCTGCAGACGGTGACGGTGGCCTCCTTCCTACTGGAGGCAGTCCAGATCTACGCCATAGCTGCTGCCGTTCAGCCTAGTGGTGGCTTCTTCAATCGAAAAGCCAACGCCGTCCTTGCCTGGGGTCCCATCTTTTTTAGTTGAGCAGCATTTTCATAGAAGGCTAGGCTGAACTAGAGTTCTTATTGGACAAGCCTCCTCTCCTAAGGCCTGAGCATATTTGCAGTCCTGCCCGGAGTGCTGACGGGACTAACGGCGCCGGTGATCTACGGGGACTACGTGTCCTGGTTCTCCTGCTGGATCAATTTGGACAAGCGAGCCACTGGAGTTACTCATTCCATTCACAATTCATTTCACGCTCAAGTCTGCCACAGGTGGTGTACGTGCCGATAGTGATGCTGGTGGCAGCAACTCTGGTGGTCTGGGAGTCCGCAGTCTCCTTCCGTGGCAAGGACCTCCCGAATACTGACGCCAAGCAGCGATTCACCGCTTTGTCCTTACCTTTTATCTTGCTTATCATTTTTGCTGCCTATACCGATGCGTCAATTTGATTTTTGTCGAGATACTTCAAAGTGATTCCATTGTCATTCCATTCACATTTGGATTAGGAGTAAAATTGCAGGGTGAATATGCAAGGGCTGCCGATAGTGCTGGCTTTGTACGTGGCGAGTCACAGCGTGGGTACCGTGGCCGTGCACTACCAAGAAGTGTCCATGTACGGCCTTGTATTCATCCTCAACGGGGCCCTGGGGGCAGCCATCTTTCTCTTTCACGCTTTCTCTGACCAGGAGGTTAATCCTAGATCCAGAAAAAGATTTGTTCAATGATGGTTTGCAGGTACGAGCTTTGCTGAAGCGCATCTTTTGTCGCTGCTGATTGATAAAGTGATTTGCTTAACCTATCTAGCAACATATCTCTTAACCTATCTTTTTGCACAGATTTTGACGGGTGACAGTTTAATTTTTTAGATAGTTTAATTCATTTGGCCTTTATCTTTAGTTGCACTTATGATCACAGTTGCACTTTTCTTCTATATTCGAGCATATTAACCGCATCGTCTTATTCCTTACCATCATATTACTCGCATATATTTTAATACTCATGATATTTATCCGTTGTTTGAACGTCTTATCGCATTTGGATGCTTTCATATGCAAAAAAACTAACATTACCATTAAATTTTGACATTTTTAACAAATATGCCAATTTTAACAGATAGGTCAACGTTTTGAATGATTCTACCCAGCTTATCAGTTTCAAAAGATGTGTTGAAATAATGAACATAATATTTAGGTTTTTTATCAAAGCAACTTGCGTAATAAACTCCAATGTTTTGACCGACTTACTCACAAGCTGTAAAAACTCAATACAGGCAAAATAGGCAGCCATTTTAACTTTCAGCTGTCATTTTCAAAATCGGACGAAAACGTTAGACGGTGCTCAGTTTTCTTCACTCTTGTCTGAGGCTGGGCCTTCAATCTGAGCGTGTGCACAAGAACTTGCTGCCACATCATTACGATCCATCATACCCGAGGAGGCGGGATGAAGTGTCCAGAATGTCCCATGGCCCTGTCCACAGCGCAATGGGCTCTGCACCAATGTCGCATTCACTGCGGGCGCTTGGCTCTGGCGCCCAAATGGATCTGTTCCGATTGCCCCTTCAGCTCCGACAGACCTGCTGAAGCTGCTCTTCATGCCATCGTCTTGCAGCACTCATCACTCAGCCTTACTTTGCCTAGCCCTGCTGTTTTGTTACCAGTCGAAAAGAAATGCATTGGCCAAGCCCTAAGCGAACCAGAAATGACTGCCGTGGAGCCTCCAGAAGACCTAAAACCATTCCAGTCTCTAGGCAAGGCAGATTCACTGAAAGAAGTTGTCACCTGCATACGCTGCGGCACTGCAATCAAGTGCTCTAAAAAGTTCAATTTCGTGAATTTTATTCAATCACAAATTTGAATCCCCAAAAGATGCAGCAGGGCTCAACGCTTGGAGGAGCACATCATCTCCTGCTACAAACTTCGCCCCTTTAGATGCAGCGCCTGCGGGCTACAGAGGCCGAGAAAAAGCAAAGTGCAAGAGCATCAAAAGCAGTTTATTCAATGCAGGTGTGTTTTTGTTTCGAATTATTGATTATGCTATACTTATTTGTTGTAAAGGGATGCTCCGGTGGAGCTGGCTAGAGAAAAGGAGGATGAAGCAATCGTGCGCCGTGGCTTCTTGGAATGTTTCGGTGCGGACAGTGGCATTTGGAAGGGTTTCAAAGGATTTGTATAACTCGTGGCCTAAAGAAGTTAAAATCAATCAATCAATTAATCAATCACATCAAGGCTCAAGAAAATGCGAATTCGCTGCAAATTCCTCCAGAGGTCGATGAGGTCACCTGTCAGCGGTGATCAAAAGTCCCAAAAAGTAAGCCCTGTGCTATTGTGCCTAGACTTTGAGTCTGCTTTAGATGGAGTAGGGCTCAGCGCTTTGAGGAGCACATAATCTGCTACATGCTTTGACCTTTCCAGTGCAGTGTGTGAGCTGAAGCTGAGTGCTTTTTGCGGGTTATTCTTTTGTGATATTTGCTCTTTGTCTCGAAGAGCAAATATTTTTAGCGACTGTCCGGCGGAGACAGTCCGACAAGTGAGGATGAAACAACCGTTTTTGGACTGTTTTGGTCTGAGCAATGAGATGTGGAGAGGTTTCAAATGATTTCTGTAAACAATCAATTGTGAACAAAATTTATTGCCGTAAACCGTAGAATGAGCAATAAAATTTAAACTTACATACATATATTTCTTCATTTAATTTTTCAGATTCTTTCAAAATCTTTCACATCTACTCCGAATAGTTTGTGCAGATTTATTGATCGAATTGATGTGTGCGCGATGAGCTTTCCATCCATCAATTCAACTTTCTCATCCTAGAAGCAACGTGAGACGCATAATTGTTTAGCTGCTCGGCATAAGTCTAGCGGAATGATGAAGTGTCCAGACTGTCCAGACTAAAATCTGAGATTGAGTTCAAGCAGCAGGGCACAACGGCTGGAGGGACACGTAATTGCCTGCTACAAACTTCGTCCTTTTAGATGCAACGCTTGCGGCCTTCAGAAGCCAAAAAAAGTCACGTGCAAGATCATCAAAAGCAAAGCCTCCAGTGCAGGGTGCTAATTTGCTAAGAATTTTGTTTCAAAAAATAATATTCTGAAGTGATGCGTCGGTGGAACTTGCAAGACAAAACGGGGATGAGGAAATCGTGCGCCGTGGATTCGTGGAATGTTTCGGTGTAGACAGCAGCATTTGGAAGGGATTTAAAGGATTTATTTAACTTGTGGCATTTAGGGTTTTATTTTAGGGTTTAAGCACTGTGTTTGGGGCTTTTAACGTATTGTCTTAAAAAAATGCGGTGCAAAACACAAGTAGAGATAAAAATAATTTGTTTAATCGAAATCCGGTTTTATGCGCAATGAAATATGCTTCCTTATTTTGTGTTTATTATATTTTGAAAATTTTGGTATACCTTGATTTTTTCTATTCTCTAAGAAATCTCCGAAACTTCAAACTTCTTTTTCATAGTTGTTATCGTCAGGGCTATTTTTTACTATCTGGTCTTTTACTTTTTTGAGTCCACAAATTTGCATTCAGCTTTAAGGCTTCGCAAGCGAAGCCTACGCAGTTGCTGGTCTAGTTTGAATCCAGCTTTAAGGCTTCGCAAGCGAAGCCTACGCAGTTGCTGGTCTAGTTTGAATCCAGCTTTAAGGCTTCGCAAGCGAAGCCTACGCAGTTGCTGGTCTAGTTTGAATCCAGCTTTAAGGCTTCGCAAGCGAAGCCTACGCAGTTGCTGGTCTAGTTTGAATCCAGCTTTAAGGCTTCGCAAGCGAAGCCTACGCAGTTGCCACGATGCTTGCCCTTTTGACTAAGCCTAAGCCTTTAATAGATTCAGTATACAATTTGTGTACACAGTTTCAATGAAGGTTGGTGCACAAGGGAAAATAAAAGACCAGATTGTAAAAAATACCCATCGTCAGATATATTTTTGCAACAAACAAGCATTGCAAGACTTGTAGAGAGCTCCCTCCTTTCTCCATTGTGCCGAATTTAGGGCATGAAATTTTGCGCACGCAAACATCACGCGCAAAAATCCTGCAATCCAAGAACACTTCCGAGGCACGCCCTCTGAAAGACTACTACGTAAGAGAATTGTGACTTGTGAGCACTATGTTTTTTGCAAGCCTTCTGCTAGTGCATCTTCATGGGATCGCCATCAGTTCTGGCCAGCCTTCAGATCGTCATCGCCATGGTCCCTTTTCGAATAGTGATTCCAGTTTCATAAATAAATAAAAAACGACTTTGCAGGTGCTGGGTCTTGCTACAGTTGCGTTGAACAAATTTCTTTGTCAGCGGCCGGTTTGCCCGATGAAAACGAGCTTAGGAAGGGCTGCAGGTTTTTTGGCCTATTGTTCATAAAAAAATAGCATAAAGCAAATAAGCATGCGCAGGTTATACGAAGCCAGCTCCGTCTGCTTGGCTAGCTGCAGAGGGCAGGAAGATGTGAAGCATCTGATCGACCAGTACGACTTCCAGTGCAAGCAACACTTCCAGGGTATAGCAACTTCTTTCTTTTCTCCGCTTTGGCAGGTTTGGCTTGACGTAATTGAGTCTTTTTTCATTGCTACCACCAATGTCAATTCTAGGCTCCTTTTTTACATACCAGTAAGATAGCTTTACCCTCGCAAACAGCTAAAGAAGTCCTGACATTTTCGAAAGCGGTAAAAGTACAACTCACTATAGGGATACCTCGGTACTGAAGATAACTCGGTACTGAGGATAACTCGGTACGGGGATAACTGGGTACGGGGATAACTCGGTACGCGGATAACTCGGTACCAAGACAACTTGGTATCATAAGAGCTATATGAGCTATTCAGCTTCAATTGAGACTTTTTTTTATGGCTTATTTGATCTTAACCTAAAAAATATGTTTTAAAAGCAAAAAAATACAAGCAAAAATACAAAAGTGTTTTCTGCAGAATATCCTGTTATTACAGTATGACTTGCATGAGTTGGAACTCAGAATTACAGCTTGCCAGGATAAAATTTTTAATGGTGCAAAATGCTTAAAAGTAATTTCATTAAATAAAACAAGGTAATATCGGCTGTCGCCAATAGATGCGCGGCCTTGATCCTTAGCAGCTTGTCATGTTTCATTTAGACCTATTGTTGAATATTAATTCTTATAATATATCTTAAACAATGTTTTTCCATTCTTGTTTAACCCTTTATGAAAAATTGTTTTCTGAGGTTTCGATTCAGTAAATTATACTATTAATAAAATAAAATCGAAATTTGAGCCCTCAATTTTCGAGCTTTTTTGATCATAAATCTGGAACAAATCAAAATTGCGCCAAGCGCACAAAAACGTCCCGAGCCACCACCTAGACGGACCACCATGCAAAATTTTAGCCAATTTCATTGAAAAACCGAGGAGTACGGGCTGCGGTACCACACACACACATATATATATATATATATATATATATATATATATATATATATATATATATATATATATATATATATATATATATATATATATATATATATATAATACTAGTAATATTGGTCAGTGGCCGCGCTTCGCGCGGCCACCTTTGGTGGTAGTTATGGACCACAATCATGCCCTCCGCAATCCACCATTGCACCCTCAACCTGGATGCTGGCTACATTAAGCTTCTCATTTCCCATCACGCCACCTTTGAACTAATTCGCAGAATCCAAAGCACAGGAGACTTAATTAGCTTCTGTTCAATTAACATCAGCCAAAGTCAAAACTAAGTCATATTCAGAATAGAACACTATAATTCCAGTCTTGATCTATCGCTAGGGGTAGATGTTAGCATGGAGAACAAATTTTTGACCGCGGAGCGGCCCGAAGGGCCGCTCCGCGGTCTATAGAGGTTACTCAACTTTTGTCCTCATATATATATATCTCTATATATAAAGCAGGAGCCTGTCCTGTGGGTCATCACGGGGAGCACTCCAACTACAGCCTCTGCAGGGGAAGTGAAGATGGTTTTGGGTAAATCGGGGGCCAGGAACACGATGGAGGTGGTGAGAGCTTGCACCAATCACGGGAACATGCTTAAAACATTGAAAATGTTAGTTTTTCTAATGTTTTTTCTCTGCGCAGTTTTCGGAGGCTACCCAGTCTGACTAAGTTTTAGTCATTACACATATATTTTCCATGAACTTTGGCTAACCAGTCCCTCAAAGGCGTCCCAATCTCATTAGGGTTGGGTGCCCAATTTTTGACGTCCCTTTTGGACAGCCAGGTGGTGTAGCACTTGGTGTGGCTGTAATGTGGCCACTGGGTGGGGTGTGGTTATCAAAAGAGTCAAAAGACCAAAAAAGAGGCTGATGCATGAAAAAAGCTGAGCACCCATGTAGCGGGAACCATGCAGCCCAAGTTTAAAACCCTTTCCCTAACTCATCTTCCCCCCGAAATCAACCAATTAAAAAAGCCACCTAAAATTAACTAAAAGCCAACTAAAAGCCACAACTATTTGAACCCACATAATCAACTAAGCAATGTTGTACATAAAAAAATTCCCATTTAATTTTAAACCATTCCATTTCATCCATTTATTACATTCCATTTCATCCATTACTTCCACCCCGCCATTCGTCCACCCAGTCCCCTTAACCTCCATGCAAATTCAGACTAATAATTTCAAAAATTTACTACTTCCACAGATTACAGATGCAGCCGCGCCATGAGAGTATTTCCACCATTTCTGTCGCATTTGTTGTGATGCAAAGACGAATCAATACTATTTATTTTTGAGTTCATCTGTCCCCCCAAAAACCATCCAACTATTCCCCACAAATCAAAAATTATCCAATTATCCCCCCAAATTTAAAGGAGCTAAAAACGTATTTAAACGCATCAAAACTTTTTCGATTCCACCTCCCCCCCCAAAAAATTTCATCCAATTCCCCCCCCCCACAAATTTAATGCATCAAATCTATTTTTTGATCCCTATTGTTGCACCCCAAAAAATTATTCAACTATCCCACCCAAATTAAAGTTTATCCAATTATCTCCACCCCAAAGTGACAACTTATCCAACTACTTCCCCCAAATGTAATTTTATCCAATTGTTCAAAAACGCATTGGGGGATAGTGGGAGAAAACCAAATAAATTGTAGTAAAACTCCTGATGATGTAGTGAAACATAATTGCAGTAAAACGCTGGCTTTTGCTACCCATAAAACTTTAAATTCTATCATCAGTAATTTATGAAGCTAATTCCTTATAGTCGCCGTAGGCGACGGCGAAGCTCAACCTAGTCTTATATAATACGGGTGATGCCATTTTGGGAGGGGTCTCGGGGCTCCCTGAATTCTTTACTTATACTGGCATATGATAGCTCTATGAATCAGTCTTGAAAAGTTATTCAAAATAAATTGGGGGGATCCATGCACGGAAAACGTTGAAAATATGAAACAATCAAAAACATTGTCATTTTTGCGATTTTTGGCCATTTTTTGACTTTGAAACCCCATAACTCATCCAGTTTTTAACTTTTTCTGTCGGACTTTTTTTTGAATTGAAGCTACAACAGTTCTGCTTAAAATGCATTGCTTAGTGTTCGAAGATTATTGTAAAATATTTTTCAAAAAATGGATTGACTGACACCAATTTTTCGATTTTTGGCCTACCCAGGAGTCTGATGTATTTGGGATGAATCAAGTAATTCTTCAAGGCAAGGTTGAGACAGTGATTGCCCAGGCTATGCAAATTGTGTGCATTGACCTAAAGTAGTCGCAATCATCTTGAGATCTTTGAGCCTATCATGCTGTTTTATAGCTGGGAAGGACATGGTTTTGTCCTCTAAATAACATATTTGTATTTAAGGAAGATTTGAAGGGACAGTACTGGTCACATAACTTTAACTATATCTGGTACCATCGGTAAGCCAAATATGGCTCCCTTTTCTCCAAAAATTAGGTGGCCGCGCATAGCGCGGCCACTGACCTATATGACTAGTATATATATATGTATATATGTCTGGAAATGCTGGGAACGGGCGAATTCTCAACGGATCTGGACAAACTTTTTTTTTCCTGAAAGGTAATGCAATTTAAGGAAGATCTGGAGGGGTAGACCCGGTTTCCGAGCATTTGAAACATTATTTTTTTGGGTAGAAAGGTTTAAACATTGCAATATATAGTTTTTGCGCTGTAGCACCTGTAATCTTGAGAATTGCACAGACAACTTGAGTTTTTTTGTTCACAAGTTGTATATAACGATTCCAAATCTGTGCTTACTTTTGAAAATGGTTGAGAAACCACAGACTTGCCCTCTTGAGTGACAAACTTTCATGCATGACAATAGCATCAATAATTAGTAGCAGCTGAACGGCTGATAAATGAACAGAACACTTGAGTTTTTTTGTTCACAAGTCGTATATAACGATTCCAAATCTGGGCTTACTTTTGAAAATGGTTGAGAAACCACAGACTTATTCTCTTGAGTGACAAACTTTCATGCACAGCAATGTCATCAATAATCGGTAACTGCTGAACGGCTAAGAATTGAACAGAGGACTTGAGTTTTTTTGTTCACAAGTCATATATAGCGATTCCAAATCTGTGCTTACTTTCGAAAATGGTTGAGAGACCACCGACTTATTCTCTTGAGTGACAAAATTCCATGCATTCATATTGTGTTCAAAATTCAAAATTCAAAAATTCATATATAGGATGCGCTCCGCGATCACCTATTGCGCTTTGCGCCATATACTTGTTTGCATATAAATGACTTGAAACATTTGGTCACCGGGTAAAGCCAAAATCGCGAAAATTGGCTTTACTCAGTTGGATTTTACATTAAAATGCTGTTAAAAAGTTGACAAAGTAAAGATGCAATTCAAAACAGAATTGTTTTGCCTTGAATTTAAAAAAAAGTCCGCCAAGAAATATTGAAAAATGGTGGAGCAATGGAGTTGCAAAGTTGAAAAATGTCAGAAATTAGCACATTTTCAATGATTTCATTATTTTCCAGAATTCAGGAGCAGGTGCGGGTATATGCCAAAGATTGTCCAACCCGAGATCTATCCAAAATGGTACCATGTGCCAGGATAAGTTGAGAATTCAGCCCGGGCGAGGTACCCTCCCAAAGTGGTGTCACCCGTATTATATAAGATATATATATATATATATATATATATATATATATATATATATATATGCGGACAGACGGACAAAAAATGGGGTAACTGTATAAGCGGGCCTTGGCCGCCCGCCACTCCGTGCAGGGCGCCAGAGCTCCTCTGGCCTCCGGGCATGGGCGCTACGGCCCCTACGCTTCGCCTAGCATGCTTCGCATGCTAGGCTATGCTCCGGGGCCTCCGCACCCATGCCCTACGGCCCTGCCCGTCGCGGCAGGCGGCCTGCAGCCGCGCAAAAATATTTAGAATGGCAACAATTATAATCCATGAAATCTTTGGCAACTGAAAACTCGTGAAAATAAAAAATTAACTGCCTTGATTTTAAAACTCATTATTAAACCCCTTATTTAAATCAATTTAAACTTTTAGTTTCCACATTTTTTTTCACCAAGTTAAGCTTTGGTATCAGTAAATCATTTGGTACCGAGTTGTCCTAGGTACCGAGTTATCCCCGTACCGAGTTATCTTCAGTACCGAGCTGTCCCCGTACCGAGTTATCCTCAGTACCGAGTTATCCCCGTATCGAGATGTCCTAGAATCTTGAAAGCCCTGAAAATTTGCAATTTTTAAATTTCCAATATTTTTTGTCGATTTTTATTTTTCAATTTTTTCTAGCCAGGGCGAGGGTTTCCTTCCACCTAAGCTGATCCTGTGCAGCCTGAGAAAAGCTGGTGTGCAGACATTCTGGCCGTGCAAGACTGTCGCAAGGCAGTAATGTTGGAGGCTGAGACCGCCTGCGTACACTGTGGTCGGTTCCGAGGCCCGGACGACATTTGGCCTTGCGAGTTCCTCTTTGCTGCCCCGTTGACCCATCATTTTGCCACCTTTGCCTCCCCATGCTCACCTAGAACTAATCGGTTAGAAATTACCAGCAAAGTCTGGCTGACGACACCTAGCCCCCCCCCCAACCCCCCTTCACCTAGTTTTAGACGTGTAGCTAGCGGACGAGTTTGCGTTTGCGCAGGGTGTGGGTATAGGTAAGTCACTATAGTAGGTAACATCTTGGGGGGCATTCATGGGAGGGGGACTTTCATGAGGGAGGGTTATCTCTTGGGGGGGGCAAGGTGTCAGCCTAAAGTCTTGTATAGGCCCCTTTTAGCTTTACACAGGAGGCTTACAGGTGGTACCGCTGCCGCCTCGACTGTGTTCGGCCCATCATAAACGCCAAGTGCCCAGGCCAGGAATCACTGGCGCTGCGGCTCCTGAAGTCACACTTCGCCTTGGACCTGCCAGTGTATCAACGCGCATACGGTCATGCCTATCATTCTCCCTTTTTTGGATATCGAAAAAGGGATACTACATGCTGCAGCTATGAGACAGCAGCCAAATCCACCGGAAGCCTGTCGGGAGTTTCTCAACTGGCGGTTCGATGATGCGGCGAATAAATCGCCGGGAATGGTGCCGCCTGTGCCAGCCGGAAATGGTGCTGCTTTTTGCCTCCTTCCACTACCCGCCCTTTTTGCCATTGTCTTCCAGCTTTAGAGCCACTGTTTTCCTGCCCCCCAATGCCCCAGTTCACTAAAACTTTGCCGCTTTCATTGATTTGTCTTGCTTACAATTGTGGTTGTGCTACAGACCAATATCCAATGCATTGTGTTAAAATTGCACTGGCTCGTAAACACTGCATTCAAAACATTTGTGCTAGAAGTAGCACAGGAAAGTTGTCGAACCAACCTATTTCTAAGCCCATATAGAGAGAGCTCAATCTTGCAGGTAAAATATTAGAACTGGAGCCCCCAAAATCATAGTCTTTGTGGTTAAAGTGGCATGAGTTTTGTTCCCGTTTTCCTGCTCAAAACGCAGTGAGTTGCAATGGTGGTTTTATGTGGTAAATTTGCAAAGATGTGCTATTGAAATTTACAACAGAAGCAACCCACTTTCCTTTTCTATTGCGTTTACTTTAGCAATTCAGTTTATGGGTCATGTTCATTTTCATTTCACACTTTTACGTTTCCTTATTTCTTCTTTCTGGTAATTTATCAGGTAAAGAAAGGTAAAAACCAGACAACCGTCGTATCTCCTAGGCTATATATTTTGACCAGGAAACCCAAACGTTGGAGTAAAAGGCCCTTTCATCGGCAAAATTCAAGGATCCAAATTATAGATCGCTCTAATTGGGAAAAAAGAAGTATTGCTTTTTCTAGTAGTAAATCGTGCCATATTTTCGAAAGTTATTGAGCGTTTTTATGAAACCTACAAAACTATAAAAAATTTTAATAACCCATATCCTATGGCCTCAATTATCGATCATCTTACTCATCTTGCCTATTTCATGCTTACCAAACCATGCAGCAATGTATTCTTGTATTATGAATACAATGCAATGTATTCAATGTAAACAGCGTCTTTTTTGTTGCAACTTCTAGATGCGAACCTGCGAACCTTAATGCATGAATTTTATTGCTTCTGCCACTTGGAATGAGGCAAGCGATGGGAGAGAGAATCAGCCGGGTCTGCGACATCTTTTTCCATAGCAGGGCTTCGGGCGTGGACGACAAAACCGGCCACGGCAACCAGGGCGCGGAGCGGGTCGAGGGTGCTGAGGTCGACAGTTCCAACCTCGGCAAGGACGCGGACGAGGGCGGGGAGTTGGCCGTCTTGTGGTGAACAGGGGTTTCCGTCTTGTGGTGAACAGGGGTTTCCGTCTTGTGGTGAACAGGGGTTTCCGTCTTGTGGTGAACAGGGGTTTCCGTCTTGTAGTGAACTGGGGTTTCCGTCTTGTGGTGAACAGGGGTGTACGTCCACGTGGTCTTTTAGTTGTGATGAATCTTCGACGCGTGGTGGCAGGTCGACGGATGGTGGTTGGTTTTATCGCTGGTGATCCTCTAGTTGAAGTCTGATTTGGTCTGGCAGGTCGACGGGTGGTGGTTGGTTTTATCGCTGGTGATCTAGTTGAAGTCTGATTTGGTCTGGCAGGTCGTCGGGTGATGGTGGTTTTTCTCGCTGCTGGTCCTCCAGTTGTGGTCTGGGGTTGTCCGGGTGATCGGTGGGTGGTGCTGGGTGCCGGATTCCCCCCAGGTTGACTAGGCCCACCACCAGGGCCAGTAGGTCCCACAGGTGGCAGAGGTCCAGGGGAATTAGACCCACCACCAGGGCCAGATGGTCCCACAGGTGACTGAGGTCCAGGGGAATTAGACCCACCACCAGGGCCAGATGGTCCCACAGGTGACTGAGGTCCAGGGGAATTAGACCCACCACCAGGGCCAGATGGTCCCACAGGTGACTGAGGTCCAGGGGAATTAGACCCCCCACCAGGTCCAGGGGGTCCCATAGGTGGGGGGTACCCACCACCAGGTCCAGGGGGTCCCACAGGGGGAGGGTACTCACCACCAGGTCCAGAGGGTCCCACAGGGGGAGGGTACTCACCACCAGGTCCAGGGGGTCCCATAGGTGGAGGGTAGCCATTACCCGTAGGATATGGGGACCCCCCTCCCTCAGTGGGATAGTTTGGATTCGACCCGCCTCGACCAATAGGTGGAACATTGATATTTAACGACGGTATACTCACGCAAAACGGTCCAGCTTTCACTGAGCAGCCGTTTGGATACCCGCCGGGATACCCGACATTTGGGTTCGGAAACCCTCCATTTGGGTTCTGATCATAATTTGGATCGTATGGAGGAGGCGCTGGGTCGGGAAAAGGCTGCTGGGGCATGGGGGGGAACTGGCCGCCTGGCAGGGGAGGAAGGGGGGCTGGATCCAGTGGCGGCGGATGGACTGGCGGCAGTGGCTGCTGGTCAATGGGTGGGCCGATTGGCTGGTCAATGGGTGGGCCGACTGGCTGGCCTTCAACGGCTGGCTGCTGTACGTCTGGTGGAGGCTGAGCTTCTCCTGTATGCTCTGCAGCCCTGTAATAGACAGCCGTTTGGGCCAAAAGGAGGAAAATGCGCTTCTACCCTGGGTCTACGGCGAGGCCGCCTGCCGGCTCACCGTGGAGGCCGTCCTGACCCGCAGCAGACCTGTAAGCTTTGCCTTCGTTGGCTGTCAATTTAACAGGGTTTGTCATTTTAACAAAGTTGGTTTGTCATCATTTTTTACACATTTTTTATAATTTTTTTAAATTTAGAGAAAATTCTAAGACTTTTGGCAGAAAGGGAACGTGAAAACAGAAAATTTGATTTTTGGCGAACTTTTTAAATTTTAGAATGACTATAACCGCGGTAATTCACAGCACTATTTTATGATTTGACCGATCTGACAAACCGGATAAAAATTACTCAGTCTTTGATATTTATGATGTTTCTCTTAAAAAACGTATAGAAAAATGATTCAAAAGAAAAGAAATGTTAGAATTTTTCATTTGACGTACATCCCCATTATGGGGACCCCATAAGTCATTGGTAAATTATTATATAGTGGGTTATAATAATAACCCAAAAAGTATCTCTTATCTTCTATTTATTTGCAATTGAAGTGGGGGAAATTTTATTCAGCTTTAATTGAAATTAACTTGCGACTGAAGTGGATGAAATTTTTTTATAGCACAAAATAGGTTTTTTACCTTAGATTGTTAATTTTGTACACAGTAAAAATTATTGCCTGTCCAATGTAAACATGGATTAATTAATGAGAAGAGAGCACCCTATCTTTTTTGGCAATTGATTTGGTAAATTGATTTGCCGCCTTTACCCCAAGCGCTCCCTTTCTGTGAGACACAAGCGCAGCTTTAGGAGGGTGGCCAAAGCAGCTAAGCGCGCCATCCGTAGGGACGTGAGGATGCATGAGGCAAAACTAACTAACAATCCACGCTCTAAAAGCATGGGGATCTACCGGCTTTTTGCTGCCAAAACCGGGAAAAAAGGCGCCAAAATCCCACCGCTCAACCGCCCCCCCTCCTTGCATGCCTCAGCAACAGCCCCTGCCCCACTTCCCAGCGCTATCACCTCTGACAGGGAGAAAGCAGGCATTTTCAGTGCCAACTTCTCTACTGTCTTTTCCGAGGACAATGGAAGCCTTCCTCCCCCCTTTCCCTGCACTCACCCTCCCTTCCGCCATGCCTTTACCTCCTCCTCTCAATGCCCCCTCAACCCCTAGCACCTCTTGACATCCCGCTATTCTCACCAGCCATTCTAAAAGCTGTATGCAGCAAAATGGCTCCTAAACGCAGCTTAGGCCCTGATGGCTTTTCGCCAGCTTTAGTCCGCAGCTGTTCGTCAGGGCTCAGCACACCCCTATCAATCCTCCTGGAGTTTATTCTAGCCTCAAACACCTTCCCAGCTGGCTGGAGTGAAAGCACAATTGTGCCTATCTTCAAGAAGAAGGGGTCAGCCAGTGATGCAGCTTCCTATCGGCCTATCTCTCTCCTTCCTGCTCTCTCCAAAAGCCTAGACCGGCTTCTTGCTAGACACCTTCGCTTAGGCCTTGAAACTCACCGCGTTTTCCCTACCAACATGCATGGATTTAGGCCCAAACGCTCTACCACATCCAACCTCCTCTCCTTTAGGCATTTCCTGCTGGAGGAGCTGAGCAGAGGCGAGAGTGTGGACATTGTGTTTGTGGACTTCAGCAAAGCCTTCGACCGGGTTTCCCACTGCAAGCTGCTGCATGTGTGTCGTGTGCTGGGCTTCAGCCCTCAGCTATGCTCACTGCTCGAACTTTTCATCACAGGGCGAAGTTTCAGGGTCCGGGTAGGTGAAGAACTGTCAGAAGCCAAGCCTGTACCGTCATCGGTGGTTCAGGGCGGGTCCTGCAGCCCCCTTCTCTTCAATGTCTACCTGCTCTCATTGTCCTGGCTACTTAACCAGTGCCCTGACACTTTCAGCTGGTTCTACGCGGATGACGTCAAACTGGCTGGCCGCTGCAGCGGACCCCCTAGAGGTGGTGCAGAGTCTCTTTCTTCAGCCCTCGCTCTTCTCTGGAAGTGGTCGGAAGCATGGCAACTACCTTTAGCCCCTGAGAAATGCTTTGTGTTCCATGCAGGATCAGGAACAGCTGGCACCTATTCCCTGGGCGGCATCCTGCTGAGTACAGCCAGTCCGCCATCTCCCATCCGAGACCTCGGCATCCAACTACACCCCAACCTCTCCAACACTCAACAGGTCTCAGCAGTCATTGCATCAGCCAAGCAAGCAGCGTTTCTAACCAAAAAATGCTTCGCATTTCCCTCAGCAAAGACCCTAAGCACTGCCTTTACCACCTATGTGCGTCCTCATTTAGAGTATGCATCTCCTGTCTGGTCCCCAACCAAAAAAGCCGAAATTAAAAGGCTTGAATCAGTCCAAAAATCCTTTGCCTCTCACATTTTCCGCCAAACTAACCTTCGTGGACAGGGCAAAAGCTACGTAGATCGCTGTGCAATTCTGGGATGGGACAGTCTGGAGCTTCGAAGGGCTCTGGCAGATCTGCTTCTCCTCCAGCGCTGCTACAAAGCAGTCCGTGGTGCCCATGAGCAAGGCCTTCTGTACTTTCCACCCCCTGTAAGTGCCCCTCATGCTCCCAGCTCCTCACCCCCCACGCACTCCACTGCTCCTCCTCCTTCTATCCACCCTGCCCTCTTTCCTAATACCTCACTCTCACTCTCCTCGTCCCAGGCCAAAGCCCAAGCGTTCTATCATGGCTGTCCAGTTTATTTTCCTCGAATACACTCTCAGCTCAGAGGCAGGCACCACCTTGATGCGCCTCCTCTAGCAGGTGGTCTGCTGGCGGACGCCTGGCCTCATCGGGCGAGATCGACCTGGAACCGGCTGACGGAGGCTGAGGTGCTGGGGGGTCGGCGGGCGTTGGTTGCCGTCGCACGTCAGCTATTGCTTCGCCAACATTGATTCCCTTTTCTTCTCATCCATTGGCGATGTTTTTGCATCACTTCTTTTGCACAGTGATCTTGCAAAACCTTCTTCTGTTTGGTAGTTACTGTGAAGTGCTACCTTCTACTTCCAGCTGTTAATGCTGTGATTCTTCAGAAAAAAAAATTGCAAATAAATAGAAGATAAGAGATACTTTTTGGGTTATTATTATAACCCACTATATAATAATTTCATCCACTTCATACAGGGGCAAGGCCCCTTATGCTTGGGTTGAAGATGACATTGATGATGAGTAGCTTGTTCACCGGGGCCTGGTGGAAGCCCATGAAGACCAGATAGAAGCAATCGGGCACCAGCATCGTAATCTACATCCCAAATTACCAAAAAGTTTCTGAGACCAAAAACCTTTAGATTGCCTCAAGACGAAGTTGATGATGAGCTGTTTGTTCACCATGGACCGGTGGAAGCCCATGAATACCAGGTGGGAGCAAAAGAACACAAGAAATATAATCTACATCCAAAATTACCAATATGATATTGTTGCTGAGACTAAAAATCCTTTAGAGTGGCTTGAGATGAAGTTGGTGATGACCTGCTTGTTCACCACGGCCTGGTGGAAGCCCATGAAGATCAGCTAGAAGAAATGGACACCAGTAGCATAATCTAGATCCCAAATTACCTATACGAAGTTGTTTCTGAGACCAAGAACCCTTTAGATTGCCTTGAGATGAAGTTGATGATGACCTGCTTGTTCACCACGGCCTGGTGCAAGCCCATGGAGACAAAGTGGAAGCAAATGGGTGCCAGAATCGTAATGTAGGTCCATAAATACCTATATGTTGCCCTTTTAAGGCCAAAAAACCCTATAAAATGCCTAGAGATGAAGTTGATGATGACTTGCTTGTTCACCACGGCCTTGTGCACGCCCATGAAGACCAGGTGGAAGCGAACGGGTGCCAGAATCGGAATCTACGTCCAAAAATAACTATATGGTGCCTTTTTAAGGCCAAAAAAACCTATAAAATGCCTCAAGATGAAGATGATGATGACCTGCTTGTTCACCACGGCCTTGTGCATGCCCATGGAGACCAGGTGGAAGCAAACGGGTGCCAGAATCGTAATCTACGTCCAAAAATACCTATATGGTGCCTTTTTAAGGCCAAACAAGGTGTTCTCGGCTGGCGCCAAGATGCGCGGCCTCATTTCCAAGCCAAACACTTAAGCTACACGAACGAGTATTACCAATTGCAAATTCATTTCTTCCAAGTTTTACTTGTGATTTATGACCAGTGATTTATGAATTTTCGTACTTTGAAACATCAAAAAATTGAGTTTTGGGCAAAAATCGAAAAATTATGTCAAGCCCAAAAAATGGCCTGGAGATACTACTTAGGCGCACTTTCATGCAAAAAATCAGGCAATTTCGTTGAAAAACCAGTGATTTATGAATTTTCGTACTTTGAAACATCAAAAAATTGAGTTTTGGGCAAAAATCCAAAAATTACGTCAAGCCCAAATAATGGCGTGGAGATACCACCCAGGCGGACTTTCATGCCAAAAATCAGCCAATTTCGTTGAAAACCAAGTGATTTATGAATTTTCGTACTTTGAAACATCAAAAAATTGAGTTTTGGGCAAAAATCGAAAAATTACGTCAAGCCCAAATAATGGCGTGGAGATACCACCCAGGCGGACTTTCATGCAAAAAATCAGCCAATTTCATTGAAAAACCAGTGATTTATGAATTTTCGTGCTTTGAAACATCAAAAAATTGAGTTTTGGGCGAAATTCAAAAAATTACGCCAAGCACCAAAAATGGTCCCGAGGCACCGCCTAGGCGGACCTTCATGCAAAAAATCAGCCAATTTCGTTGAAAAACCGCGGAGTACAGGCATGGCACACACATATATATTAATATATGCGGACAGACGAACGCAAAAATGGGGTAACTGCTTAAGCTGGCCTTGGCCGCCCGCCGCTACGGCCCCTACGCTTCGCCTAGCATGCTTCGCATGCTAGGCTACGCTCCGGGGCCTCCGCACCCATGCCCTCCGGCCTCCGGAGCTCTGGCGCCCTGCCCTCCGCGGCAGGCGGCCTTCGGCCGCGCAAAAAACCTATAAAATGCCTCAAGATGAAGTTGATGATGACCTGCTTGTTCACCATGGCCTTGTGCATGCCCATGGACACCAGATGGAAGCAAACGGGTGCCAGAATCGTAATCTAGGTCCAAAAATACCTATATGGTGCTGTTTTATGGTCAACTACACTAGAAAAACATCACAAAAAACATCATAAACATCAGAAAAAAACATGAGAAAACTGGATTTCTACCCAAAAAGTTGATGTTTCGACCTAAAAAACGCAGAAAATGCACAAACTAGGGGTGCCATGACACTCAGCGGCATCGATTTACCCTAGAACCGTTGAGATCCACACCCCAGATGTTGCCCAAGTGTCTGCAACACTTGCTGGACGGACGGACGGACGGATGGTCGGTCGGACGGTCGGTGTGCGCCCGGACACCAGACATTTTTTTGAAACAGTTTTTTAAGAATAAGTTTCGAAATAATTGACAAAAAACGATATTCAAAAAAAGACCCCCCACAATTCGACCATGGCGCGTCGATTGAGCCTATTTCCAGAGTTCTGCGATGTTTCTGGGATGCGCTACAGCCTGCCAAACATTGGGAAACCTGCAATTAGTTGTGTTGCTCGATAAGAGGGGCTGGGCGCTAGCGCTCCGCTCGCGCCAGCCCAATTAAACAAAATAATAAAATCAAAAAACAATAATGATGCTGTTCAGACTGACCCGTCCGGAGCTGATTGATCTTGCTGGGCTGGTTGAGGTTGCTGTCCTGGTTGAGGTTGCTGGGCTTGTTGATCTTGTTGGACTGGTTGATCCTGCTGGGCTGGTTGATTTTGCTGGGCTTGTTGATCTTGTTGGACTGGTTGATCCTGCTGGGCTGGTTGATTTTGCTGGGCTTGTTGACCTTGTTGGGCTTGTTGATCTTGTTGGGCTGGTTGATCTTGCTGGGCTGGTTGATTTTGCTGGGCTTGTTGATCTTGTTGGACTGGTTGGTCTTGCTGGATTGGTTGATGTTGTTGGGCTGTTTGAGGAAGCTGGGCTTCTTGATCCTGTTGGGCTGGCTGAGGTTGTTGATGGGCTGATTCGGGATTCTGGTTTGGTAACGGTTGATCATGTTGCCCCGCAGCAACGCTGAAATTCTGTCAGGTTTATTTTTATTTCGAAATGGTTTCAACTCGAAGACAATTTGTATCGAAAAGAAATGTTCATTTTTGGTGCTAGCTGGACGAGTAAGGAGACAAACTTTTCTGTGACGCATTTTTGAACGTGGATGAAGAGGAGGCAGCAGGGCAAAATTGCACAGAGCATGCGAAGGGATGGGCAGTGCTTTTTGAAACAATGAATTCACTGCCTCGGTGCGGCTTCGAGTGGACTTGCTAATGCTCTGCTCAGACGTTTTCGTGCATTTTAAATGTCTGTCTGTCTGAAAGTTTCACCAAAAATTGCGCTTTTGCAGAAATTACTGGTTGCTTCTTTGTTTCAAAAACTTTCCAAACCCAATAACCTAACAAGCCTTTTTATGTTTTTTTCATAACCGAAATGATGAGATTTTTGCCTTTTTGAGCGATTGTAGTCATCTCATTTTCCGGTAATGCTTCCCAGCTTCATCAATGTTATTCCGATGGTTATTCACGTAACTATCTGAAGTTCCTGATAGATGCAAATCCAAAGGATGGGAATGCTTTTAGAATGTATTAGCAGTAGAATATCTAGAATATATTTTTTTTAACCCTCCAGAGATTTGTGAACATGGAAGGAGAAAAAAATAAAATGCAACTTTTGATGATTGACGTTAGCAAGTACGTTAGCAAGAGTCAGAGGTCGATTATGCACAAATCACGGAACCTGGGTTTTTGGGAAGGAAAGATTCTATATTAGGTTGCTGATTGTACCAGATATTTGCTCTACTTTTATTCCAACAAAGGCCCAACAAAACAGGCCAAATCTTAACACAGTCAAAAGTACCATGTTTCACTAAATTCATTGTTAATCGCTTGTATCAAAACCCCTCCGAGACACTCCCGTACTTTTTTGAAAAAGTCCGGGAGTGTTCTCACTATTTTCTCCTCTTTTCTCCTCACTAAGCCTAAGCCTAAGCCTAAGCCTAAAACTAAAACTAAGCGCAAGCCTTAGTTAAGAGGAGAAAATAGTGAGAACACTCCCGGACTTTTTCAAAAAAGTACGGGAGTGTTCCGGCACCTATCAAAACTAATGTCCAAATAAATTTACAGGCTCACAGTCAAACTAGACGCTTGGGTGCATTTTTCCACCAAAGGATTTTTATTTCATTCAAAAATGAGGCAGTGGCAATCGCCCAAATTCAGGCGCCTTGAACAATCGCCTTGAACACCTTATAATTCTGTTATGAAATAATGAAAATTCCCCATAAATTCTTTTAATAATCTCTTTTCAATACAGTAGCAATGGTCTCTGCTTGTGCAAAAATATTCTCCGAGCTCCGCAAAAGCAGTTTATCAAAAGATCAAAGAATCAAAAGATCAAAAGCACCGCAAAAACTTTATTGAAAGTCTGGGAAAGATGCGGCTGGATATAAGCGGAGAGGCTGTGTGAGGCCATAAGGAAAGAGAGCAAGAGTCGAGATGGCAGCCCCACTGATGGTCCTTCTTCTGGCCTTGATGATCTCTCAGGCGGGCTCGGCGCGCATAGGCGACATGTGCTGGACAGACGCCGATTGCGGGTTACTTCTTCAAAAGACGAAAAATGCTCTAATTTACTGACTCGCAAAATGTGGCCAAATTTGTACTAGCCTTTACTGTTGCTGTGTGTGGTTTTCGCCAGAAATCGGCTTAGTTAATTGAAGGGTAAGGGTTGTACGAACTTTCGTACCCGAATTTTCGTACCCGAACTTTCGTGCCCTCCGCGGCAGGCGGCCTTCGGCCGCTCAAAAAACCTATAAAATGCCTCAAGATGAAGTTGATGATGACCTGCTTGTTCACCATGGCCTTGTGCATGCCCATGGACACCAGATGGAAGCAAACGGGTGCCAGAATCGTAATCTAGGTCCAAAAATACCTATATGGTGCTGTTTTATGGTCAACTACACTAGAAAAACATCACAAAAACATCATAAACATCAGAAAAAAACATGAGAAAACTGGATTTCTACCCAAAAAGTTGATGTTTCGACCTAAAAAACGCAGAAAATGCACAAACTAGGGGTGCCATGACACTCAGCGGCATCGATTTACCCTAGAACCGTTGAGATCCACACCCCAGATGTTGCCCAAGTGTCTGCAACACTTGCTGGACGGACGGACGGACGGATGGTCGGTCGGACGGTCGGTGTGCGCCCGGACACCAGACATTTTTTTGAAACAGTTTTTTAAGAATAAGTTTCGAAATAATTGACAAAAAACGATATTCAAAAAAAGACCCCCCACAATTCGACCATGGCGCGTCGATTGAGCCTATTTCCAGAGTTCTGCGATGTTTCTGGGATGCGCTACAGCCTGCCAAACATTGGGAAACCTGCAATTAGTTGTGTTGCTCGATAAGAGGGGCTGGGCGCTAGCGCTCCGCTCGCGCCAGCCCAATTAAACAAAATAATAAAATCAAAAAACAATAATGATGCTGTTCAGACTGACCCGTCCGGAGCTGATTGATCTTGCTGGGCTGGTTGAGGTTGCTGTCCTGGTTGAGGTTGCTGGGCTTGTTGATCTTGTTGGACTGGTTGATCCTGCTGGGCTGGTTGATTTTGCTGGGCTTGTTGATCTTGTTGGACTGGTTGATCCTGCTGGGCTGGTTGATTTTGCTGGGCTTGTTGACCTTGTTGGGCTTGTTGATCTTGTTGGGCTGGTTGATCTTGCTGGGCTGGTTGATTTTGCTGGGCTTGTTGATCTTGTTGGACTGGTTGGTCTTGCTGGATTGGTTGATGTTGTTGGGCTGTTTGAGGAAGCTGGGCTTCTTGATCCTGTTGGGCTGGCTGAGGTTGTTGATGGGCTGATTCGGGATTCTGGTTTGGTAACGGTTGATCATGTTGCCCCGCAGCAACGCTGAAATTCTGTCAGGTTTATTTTTATTTCGAAATGGTTTCAACTCGAAGACAATTTGTATCGAAAAGAAATGTTCATTTTTGGTGCTAGCTGGACGAGTAAGGAGACAAACTTTTCTGTGACGCATTTTTGAACGTGGATGAAGAGGAGGCAGCAGGGCAAAATTGCACAGAGCATGCGAAGGGATGGGCAGTGCTTTTTGAAACAATGAATTCACTGCCTCGGTGCGGCTTCGAGTGGACTTGCTAATGCTCTGCTCAGACGTTTTCGTGCATTTTAAATGTCTGTCTGTCTGAAAGTTTCACCAAAAATTGCGCTTTTGCAGAAATTACTGGTTGCTTCTTTGTTTCAAAAACTTTCCAAACCCAATAACCTAACAAGCCTTTTTATGTTTTTTTCATAACCGAAATGATGAGATTTTTGCCTTTTTGAGCGATTGTAGTCATCTCATTTTCCGGTAATGCTTCCCAGCTTCATCAATGTTATTCCGATGGTTATTCACGTAACTATCTGAAGTTCCTGATAGATGCAAATCCAAAGGATGGGAATGCTTTTAGAATGTATTAGCAGTAGAATATCTAGAATATATTTTTTTTAACCCTCCAGAGATTTGTGAACATGGAAGGAGAAAAAAATAAAATGCAACTTTTGATGATTGACGTTAGCAAGTACGTTAGCAAGAGTCAGAGGTCGATTATGCACAAATCACGGAACCTGGGTTTTTGGGAAGGAAAGATTCTATATTAGGTTGCTGATTGTACCAGATATTTGCTCTACTTTTATTCCAACAAAGGCCCAACAAAACAGGCCAAATCTTAACACAGTCAAAAGTACCATGTTTCACTAAATTCATTGTTAATCGCTTGTATCAAAACCCCTCCGAGACACTCCCGTACTTTTTTGAAAAAGTCCGGGAGTGTTCTCACTATTTTCTCCTCTTTTCTCCTCACTAAGCCTAAGCCTAAGCCTAAGCCTAAAACTAAAACTAAGCGCAAGCCTTAGTTAAGAGGAGAAAATAGTGAGAACACTCCCGGACTTTTTCAAAAAAGTACGGGAGTGTTCCGGCACCTATCAAAACTAATGTCCAAATAAATTTACAGGCTCACAGTCAAACTAGACGCTTGGGTGCATTTTTCCACCAAAGGATTTTTATTTCATTCAAAAATGAGGCAGTGGCAATCGCCCAAATTCAGGCGCCTTGAACAATCGCCTTGAACACCTTATAATTCTGTTATGAAATAATGAAAATTCCCCATAAATTCTTTTAATAATCTCTTTTCAATACAGTAGCAATGGTCTCTGCTTGTGCAAAAATATTCTCCGAGCTCCGCAAAAGCAGTTTATCAAAAGATCAAAGAATCAAAAGATCAAAAGCACCGCAAAAACTTTATTGAAAGTCTGGGAAAGATGCGGCTGGATATAAGCGGAGAGGCTGTGTGAGGCCATAAGGAAAGAGAGCAAGAGTCGAGATGGCAGCCCCACTGATGGTCCTTCTTCTGGCCTTGATGATCTCTCAGGCGGGCTCGGCGCGCATAGGCGACATGTGCTGGACAGACGCCGATTGCGGGTTACTTCTTCAAAAGACGAAAAATGCTCTAATTTACTGACTCGCAAAATGTGGCCAAATTTGTACTAGCCTTTACTGTTGCTGTGTGTGGTTTTCGCCAGAAATCGGCTGAGTTAATTGAAGCGTAAGGGTTGTACGAACTTTCGTACCCGAATTTTCGTACCCGAACTTTCGTACCC